>WBMY01001251.1:0-136969 GCA_013397315.1 Donacobius atricapilla
TATGCTAAACCAATACACAAGGTCAGCAGCAGAATAGTGTATCTGGTTACAGGCAGTTTAATGAAGTTTTATTGTTGAAATAGGGCAGGAACTATTCCATCACATGGGACATACAAGCAAACAGATTCCAAGACTACCTTAAATACTATTATAAATCACAGCCATTTATCTTAGAACATGTGACCCATTAGAAAATAGTACTTTGGTTGCCAAAAACTGAGTCTCTCAGGCATTTCTTCTGCTGAACAGACAAGCTCAGACATGCGCAGTGAGTTTATGTTTCTGTATGTGGCACTGTAGGATGCTGAAGATGGTCCAGTGTTGCTCCCAGATCAGAGGCTTTTCTTGGCTATGTGTTTCCTGGACTCTCAATGACCAGTTTTTCTGTGGAGTACAGCTGGCCAATGGTAACCTGAAATCAAGCCAAAATATCATAAAAAAAAATCCCAAGAACTGAATAGCCCAGATATTAAGCTTTTTCATAATTAATTTTTCTTTCTATAAACATTTCTGTTTGTAAATAATACACTTGTCTATACCTTAAGAAAAATAACCAATACATAAAATACCTGCACATATAAAATCTTGAAATAATGACATTGACAAATACCATTTAAAGTCTCGAAAAATAACATTAGAAGTTACTACAGAGAAAAAGCAAGCATATAAAGACAAATATAATGAAAAAAAGAGGATATAATCAGCAGATGTTTCTTATGTTTTTTGGGTGGAGAGCCTAAATGTAAATTGCATGGCATGGTATTATTTTCCAGTTCCTTCACAGTCCTAATTTATTTTGCCTTATGAATGGTGAAGATGGTTCAACAGTTGTTAGTACAGCAATAGCATTTTACACACACTGGAGCTACCTCTTGTTGACGAGATGGTATTCAACCTCCTAAATTTGTGCTTTATAGTGCAATGAGGAAATGAAATATGAAAAAAATGCAACATTGATGCTTTGACTCCTCTTGTTCTTTAGCACCTTCTAATCTGCCCCATAACATTGGTAAATTGTGGCTGGATGAGCAGCTGGCAGTTGTCACACACTGCTCTTGACTCAGCAGCTGAGATGGGGAAGGAGGAAGTGTCATGCAAGTAGCGTAATGAAAGCAGAAGACAACATTTATTTTTAAAAGTATGGATTTTGGAGTCTACATTTTATTATCTGTTATGCCCTTTCTTGCCTCTACTTTCTCCTTCAGGCCTGGGTACACAGTAGCTCTGTGTCCATTACACAAGAAAAAATGGTTTGTACATGTAAGTATTGGATTAGACAAAAAAGGCTAGATGCTGAATTACACTAAGCATGGTATATTTAGTAGAATTTAGTACTGTGCAAATTAAGCCTAACAGCAAGTCAGGCTCTCAAAGTAGTAAAAATTAGGGAAAGAATGTTTTTGGCATTTTCCGTTTACCATTTTTTGTGGGGAAAAGATCCTGGCCGCTCTTGAATAAAAATTTCTCATCTATGCTCACACTCACATAAAATGTGAATAATATT
Source organism: Donacobius atricapilla (assembly GCA_013397315.1). NCBI lineage: Eukaryota > Metazoa > Chordata > Aves > Passeriformes > Mimidae > Donacobius > Donacobius atricapilla. The sequence goes on from WBMY01001251.1 coordinate 1,505, forward strand.
TCCTTTTAGGAAATCAACTATTTAATCTTGATAAACAGCCTTGTCTGAAACTTGTAACGCATTGATTTTAATCTTGAAATATTTATTACAAGGGAGCATTTATGAAGCTGTTCGTAAAGGAGCAGAAGTTTTCCTTGCCAGCAAATATTTCCTTCTTTTGGCACTCTGAGCTAAGTTAGTAACAGCATATGAACAACTCTGATTATTTTTGAAATTACTTATGAAATATGTTGCATACAGAATACTTAAAGGCCATACACAACTGTGGCATGTGTTACCAACAGAAATTTTAAGCTGTCAACAAGTGTTACTTGTCAAAGAGAACTTGCTGCTCTGGGTTATGTGGCAGGCTATACACTTTAGTTGCTGCCTTACCACAAACCATGCTGAAGTACTTAATTTTTGTATACAGCGTTTTGGAGCCCAAAGAATCTTTAATCCTTTCCCACACAGTAGAGCAAATTTAATGGGAGGCTCAGAGGGATTACAAAAATGCTGAAACCTGAATTGCATTTTTTTTTCTCCCCCAACTGGGGAGATAGATGAGACTGAGTACGTGACTTCTCAGTCAATCATATTCAGCTGGGGCAGATGGCTTTGTAAGAGAAAGGTACGAGCTGCTGTTTGCTGTCCCTGTGCCAACAGGTGATGTTATCTACTGCTGCACCTCTTGACTTGAATGCAATAAAAGCACAGATTTATCTGTGAGCTGCTTCCTTAGCAAACCACAGACATGCAGGCATTTCAGCAAGCGCAGAGCAACCAGTGCTGTGCTGTCGGCCTTTGCTGGGCTGCTGCAGCTTGCCTGCCCCGCTGCCTCCCTTCCAGAACCTCTGCCATGGCACTGTAATCTGAATATTGAAACGTTAAGGACTTTTTTTTAAGCCATTAGCATTGAATTTTTAAAGTCATGATCAAGCCTTTCCCATGTGCCTTAGACAAAACAAACAGACCTTCCATTTATAGCTGCTGAAAAATTCCCATCTATAAACATCCCCTGCCTCAGCAGAAGGATTGCACCAGTATTTGCACACTGACACTCATTAACGCTACGAACCACAATAGCCTTCCTACAGTGTCCTCACCACCCCAAGTCTAAAGAAAGCACTTCAGCAGCACACACTCACTCTGGATCATTCTCCCAAATTAGAGACTTAAGTGGCTATCTATTGTGCTCTTTTTTCATTGTGCATGTTTATAGCTTGTACACCACATTTACTCTTCTGGTCAGTGGCTGGAAGCCAGCACATAGGTCAGTGCCAGGGGAGTTTCATTTACCACAGGAAACTTTTGGGGAAAAAGGCTCTATGATTTGCTCAGCAACTTGGTTACCCAAAAGTTTATTTACCTCTTTAGGTAACACACTGCACTTGAATTCCCCAGGAAAGAATGTGCAATAAAGAACCACTTTGTCATTGGGAGAAGACAATAAATAGATATATAAAAGTTGCTTCTCAGCTCCTCTTGAATTATCTGATGTTTAAATTCTGCCTGCAAAACTACTGTACGTCAGTTCTGACAGGTTCAGCCCTCAAAACCTGACAATTTGTCTTTGCTCAAAGATTTAGTACAAGTCTATATGGTCAGCTGTTTCTTGTGAACAAGAAGACTTGTTCTTGAAAACTTTATTGCCTTCTGTCTGAATCCAAGTGAAGGCTTAGGGCTTCCAAATGGGATTTATCAGCAGATGTGAGACAACAAATGTGGAAAAAGAAATCACTGAAGAGTAAGCACTAGTTCATCTTGTGACCCAACCATTCTCTGGTTATTAGGCATTTGTGTGGAAACATATGGAAACGAGTACTAGTCCTTTGCAATAGCTGGCAGGAATTAGCCACTTCACAGAATCTTTCATTGCTACTGGGGAAAAAAGCATGTAGAAAAGGTTTTCCCTATATAACAGAGCATCAGAGATGTCATTGGGGAGGTGCAGTAAGAATTAAATAATAGAATTAAGAATTACAGAAGCAAAATCTTGAAGTCCTGCAGACACTGAAAGAACATGATATTAACCTAAAAATTCAACAAATCCAGTCAAACCGAAAACCCTGCACCCTGTCCTCTCCAAAGGTGTCTGGCTGCCAGTGTCTGAATCTCAGGGACACCCGTGTCTGGTGAGCAGGTTCTGTGTGGCTTCCATGCTAAGCCAAGTGACAGATGCCATTGCAGTGGGATGGTGCTGGCCTGGGAGGCAGCCTGGATCCTAAGGGCTACCCTGAATCCCAGGGGCTAACCTGAATCCTAGGGGCTGCCATCTTGACACAGCTGGTGGAGTAGATCCTGCAGACCTGTTGCTACTACTTGCAAAATACTACTAGATTATCATCTTTAGTTTCTGAAGGTATGTGGCATGTCTTGTGTATTTTATCCACACGAAGATTTTACTTCACAACTCAGAGCTGAGGTAGAAGTGACTGCTCATATTTCTGCACGGCTGAAAATAAGGTGACTGGGTTTTAAAATTTATTTCTAATTTGCCTTACTCAGAGTGCGTAGTTCCACTCTGAAAAGTATGATGGTGTCTTTCCTTGACAACTCCATATAAATGTCTGTCTACTTCAATAATCACCACATTTTTCCTTCCTGCTTTAGACTCTGCAGCACAAAGGCAGCCAGACATCTCTTGTTCCCATGTACTTTACGGATTGTAATTGTGTGGCATATAACCCATGAGGTCTAACAAATCCTGCTGAGGCCTGATGAAGATCATTTTTCTCACTGTCACTGAATTACTCACCTTTATCATCCTGCTAAATTTGCCAATCTCCAAACAACTACCTACCTGCTCGTGTGAGGTCTCACTGATAAATTTCAGGGTGAGAGCCCTAAAATTACTCAGGTAGCTAGACAGCAGCCTTTCTGCGCTCAAAAGCAAACTGATGTTTGATTTTTTTCATTTTTCATGCCACTGTTTATTTTTTGATGGCAGACAAAAGCAGGAGCGGCCTAACAGGAAAAGGTGCAACACTCTCACCTTATGTAGAATCAAGTTACTGGACAATGCAAGGCCTAAACACATCAAAGTGCCATGACAGCATAGCAATATAAAAACCCTGCAAGACAGAAATTTCTTTAGGTATCAGTTTTTAAAAAAATGATCTCCCAAGAGAGTCATCACTGGAGAAGTAACAATGGTTTCCTGTTTTTCTTGAAGAAATGTTGCTCATAACTAAAGCTGATGTACACAGATAGATTTACACATTAAACACACATATCTAATATATATATATATATAGGTTGTTATATACACATGCATAAATATATGAAAAACACCCATCTCTAGATAATAAACATAGCCATCTTCTCTCTTTTGTTACAAATCTGCAGGCAAGAAATGGTTACCTTATTACAGCCAGAGATCACATATAAACATACACATTTTCATGGTTCTTTATTATGGAGAAACAGGAAAAAGTCCCATGTATTAATGTATTTATACCATACACAAGCACATACACACACACACACATATATGTATAAAATCAGAGTTTTTTTCCTGTTGCACCTAGGAAGTTGACAGGTGTATTTCATGGGCACACTGCTGAATCTTAACTAGGAAGAAAAAATCCTTGATTTTTCCATAGTCATACTGCCTTTATGGCTGCTAATCTGGGCCTCTAACACCACATAAAGAAGTTCCACATTCATATTTTCTGGCATGGTGACTATAAAATGCATCTTAGGTGAATGCTGACAAGAACAGAAATGTACAAGAATAAAGGTTATTTTAAGAGCTGGCAACAGTCTTATAAGTTGTTTCCCTAGAGTCTTTCCTATTAGATGATGCCAACCAATTTGCAATCCTATATAAATTTAAGTGAAATGGTTATTGTTCTTAAGAAGCACTACCTTTTCTCCCCCATTCCCAAAATTGGATATGCTATGCACAGCACACTTTATTATAAATTTTTCATATTTACTAAGGTAAGTTTAATGTTTTTGCTTGTTTTTAAATGAATATGGACAGCCATTTTTGAAATGATTTTTTACTGCAATAATAAACACACCAGTGTGGTACACAGTAATTAATTCAACTCAAATGGAACCAAAACCTCATCAATAACTCTAGTTCCTTGCCAAATCTTTGTGTTGGTATTAAATGCTGCACTAGCAGCCTTATTTATTTTTACTTGGGAAAGAATGTTGAAAAACTGCATTTGGTTTCTTAAACATACAGGTTATACCAGCTCTTCAGAGCTGGAATAAATGTGGAAAAAATTGTTTTGGAGACATTTCCCTTATTTTAATTGATTCCATTTGTCTACACAGAATGGGAAGGGAAGGGAAGGAAAGCACAGAGCCAAGAAGTTAGAACTATTGTGTATTTTATTTCTGTAACTCTGTGCTTGGCAAATGCTGTTTTCTTTGTTTCTTTGTGCCATAACATATCCCACAACCACTGCTACATGAAGCTTTTGAAAAGGCAGGGAATATTAATTTATTGCTACCATTTGTCTGGCTTTCACGAAGGTGTGAAGTAAAGTAAGACAGCTAATAGGCGAGAATGTATCTGAATGTTATTTCTCTTAATAATGATAAATTATGTAATTTTGTTAGAACCATATGCACTTTATCTTGAACACCTTCATTTGGCCTATCAGAAGCAGGGTGATGTATTTATTTAACACTCATTAATTTATTCTGTGGGCCTCCTTAAAGAGATACTCTTCAGTGAAAAGAGCAGAGAATCTTATCTATTCCAACCGTGATTTACATAAAATTCTGTAAGCATACATATTCATGTGTATTTTGTATATGGCAATCTAAAATATCAAGGGATTCTTCTTTTAAACACTTACTATATCTCAGTTAAGAGAGCCCCTTTTTCTTAAAATTGCACAAACGTGCTACGGTCCTTAGAGACAACATGGGCATGACAGACACGGCCTTTGCTCCAAATAGCTACACTTGATGTAGCTTGAAGTAACAAGGGCCCTCATCAGAGAAAGCAAAATGGCAATCTTTCAAGCGCCTTCCAACCTGGGTTGTTTTATGACTCTGTGAAAGCCAAGTGGATCAGATTATGTAGTCCTTCAGTAAAGTCACAGTTTCACTTCTCTCATTTCCTGCAAGCCACTCAGCCTGCAGATAGAAAGGAGCGTGACAAGAAAAATGCCATCTCAAAAGCATGCAGTGCCCAACAGCAGATGGCTGCAAAGGGGAAGAATAAACCCTCTGCTATTGCAAAGGTTACCTGACAAAGATGTCAGAGAGTGGGCCACAGGAAAGCAAGCAGTGACTGATTTTGGGCTTAAACAGCCAGGTGAAGGTTTGATACAACACACATGCAAGGAAGAAGCAGGTCTGCAGATGTAATGCTCTGAGTGTGATCTTTTCATGATTTCAGCATCCTGGCAATCTCCAGGCTCCCACCTCTCCTCTCTCCCTATTTGTTACCTGCTAATGTTATTTCAGCATCTGGCTTTTTCTCTCGCATTTGCGTGGAAAGCCTCGACCTTCACAGAGCAGCTGAAACTCTTCAAAAAACCAAACACAGAAGAAGCAGGTCTTCTAAAGAGTCAAATCCATGTGGGTAAAGGGCAAAAACTTAATATAGCCTGATCTTTTCTCAATATAGCATGAAGAAGAGAAAAATCACTCAGTTAAGATGCTGAGTGTGGCAAGGAAAGGAATACAGAACATTAATACTTGAAAATATAGAGACAAAGACCTGGATAACATTGTGCTGAGTGTGGTATAACAGGTAGTCTAGTAATGCTGAGACATTTGGTATGTAAATACCCAGACCATTCACAGACGACCCTATGTTTTGCAGCAACTACATAAGCAGAATTCATCAATGCCAATGTGAGTGCCTGCCTTACTTTTGTCAGTAGTATAATACAACAGCCACTGTCACAAAACACACATTCTGCACTAGGTCCACGAAAGTACTGTAATGTTTGTGTATTGCAGCTACACTAACTCCACAATTCATACAAAAACTAAATTGTCATTATTAAAGGAAAACATTTTAGTCTTCAGTGTTTTCTTGGATCACTACTTCTAAGAGACTTTTGGAATGGAACAGTGAAGAAAATGTAGCCATTATAGACAGGTATAAGCAGATACTAAATATGCTTATTGAGTAGTGTGATCAAGTAATTCTGTAGCCCTATTAAACTTTCATACTGTGAACTACTGCGGTACTAAAATGAGCTGCCACAACATTATGACAACAATCATAATTTAAAGACCACGTGGCTTTTACAACATTTGTATTTAAAGTCAGATGCCAGAAATGCAATGTCCTGAAAGAATCTTTTTTAGTCTTATTTCTCATGTAAAATGGGGAACTTGCCTGGAGGGGAGAGCTGCTAGACAGTTACAGATGTATATGGCATGTTTGTAGATTAGTGTCTTTCAGAAAATGACTTATCCACCTGTACCTCCCTTTATTTTAATAATGCCCATCACCTTCTACATTTATTCTCCCTTCGAGTTCCTGAAAGTACCTGATTTTGTCCCAATACACTCAAAGTCAGAGAAAGTTCCAGAGCAGCAAATGGTACACGGACTTTCTGTTTTTAACTGAGAATTGGTTGTCTAAATGATGATTGTTTAAAACCTTGAAAAGCTTTGTCTTCACCACATTTTTAAGTGAACAGTACATAAATTTAGTGCAAAGGGAAAGTACATAAAGTATGCTCCTTGGGAAATGCTGAACTTCAGGAACTAAGACATTTTAAGGCAGCAGGTACCAAGATACCAAGGACTGAAAAGCAGGACTGGTGGATGTAGTTCTGGGAAGATGCATACAAGAAACATGCTGGAGAATATCTTGTAGCTCACACAGGTCAAAACCAGCCCAGAAGTGAGCCAGCCTAGAGTGGTGGAAACAGCTAAAGCCACTGATTCTTCGGTGAAGAACAGGCAATGGCACACGGCAATGCTGATGGCTCCAGAAGTTGCATTTGGTTTGGCATCATGGAAAACCTTGGTCACCCCTGCTTTGGAAGCCAGCAGCCATCCTGATCCAGGCTGGGACCATGCTCACATCCATTCAGAGTTGATCCCTGTAGTATCTTAGCACATTTGCTACACTTTCACTTTGATTTTTCCGAAAAAGAAGCTTTCTCAGTATCTGCAGTACCAAAGTATGAGGCTGCAGGAACACCTGCAGTAATAACTCCACGAGACAAATGGATAACAAGTACACAACATGTATTATGCTTGAGGACTCTCCTGTGGGAGCTACCTCTCTCTGCAGCATCCTGCCCAATATTTTATAGAAAGTATATATAGGTAGCAGAAGTACAGGGATGTATAATTACTCTCACAGCTCAGATCTTCGATTACTAGCTTAAACAAAAGAATTATCTGCAGCTAGCAGGAAAACTGCATCAATTAAGACAAGTTGGCACAATCACCTATTACAGAGACACACATCAAATATTTTTCCTTTCAAGTGTAACACACTGAGTACATTTGGTAACGGAATATCATATTAACTAAATAAACTTGGATTTGTTTTCTTTATTCTGATCTTATCTGAAACACCAAACATAAAGGGGAAACATTCAGGTGGCACAAAACTGTAATACTGTTTAACCCAGCAATTTAAATTTTTTTGGTTTGTTAATGTCCTTTGAGTCAGAAGAATGTTTAAAAAAATGTTTTTCAATCTGCTACTGAAGCTATATTTGGGGATGTGGCAGACATAGTGACCTGCTGAATTTTGGATTTTCATGGATGTTAGCCATAGTTTAATTATTTGGTGGTGATGTGACTCCAAGACTCCAAACTCTCCTTACCAAATTCCCGGTGCTGGTTACAGGATGGCAGCAGGTACATTGCATTTTGTAAAACTGACAGGTGCTTTTTAGTATGTTAAAATAACAAGATCTTTTGTGTTTCAGGAAAAAAAAAAAAAGTCAATTCTGTAACATACAATTTTCCAAGACATAAGAGACAGAGAAAATTCATTTTCCCCTGTCCTCCAAGAAGGCTATAACCAAGGATTAAACTTAATTTTATATGAGGAACAATTTACTTTAAGGTTCCAATATGTCTCTTCCTCTGCACTCATGTTACCTTACATACACCTCAGATGTGATTACAGGCTGGACTTTTCTCTGTGCCCATTCAAATTACAAAATTAAATTTGAAAGAGCAGAAATAACAAATTGAATTTATCTTTAGAAAATATACCTGTATTTACAAAGATAAATTTTGTACTGGATGTTTTTGATTCAATCTGCATCTTCACCCAGAAAGGAGCACCCCATTGAGGCAAATACTTACATGTCAAGTCCCTACTGCAGTGTTAAGGAGATCTCTTAAGTGTATCAGTAGAGAAGTAAGTTTTTATTTTTCTGTATTAGAAAGACTTCTTTTTTTTTGGCAAAATTCTTACAGATTACAGTCATCTGTTCCTGACAGAATCATAAAGTTAATTTCCTTCTTTATCTCACTTTCTGTAATGGAGGATATCCAAAGATTTCTTCTTTCTTGCTCAGCCATCATTCTTGGTTTACTATCTCCAAACCCCCAAGCTTCAAAGAGCATTTTTCTTTTCCCCACTCTTGTGGAAGACTTCCAGTGAAAGCCATACAAAAAACCTCACTGCCTGGACTGTCTACACCCTTTAAAAACCTGAGTAGGAAGCCAATGAGAAGAAAGGACATGAATGTTTTAGGACTGAGGATGGATTTGTTGAATTTCCGTCAATGTTTGGGCCTGTGAGTTCTCATTTGCTATCCATTATACCAGGGTCACTTAGAAATAATTTATGAGGTCCAGCTCAGTTTCCAAATCAACACCCCTGTCAAAAAACTTTATTTTGATCTACTTGATTAAGCAACTATGGAGCCATAACTGCAAACAGAGTGAACCACTCTCTTCCTCTTCAAGTTGTTTCAGGTGAGGGAAGGTAGGCTTCTGACTTCCTACTGCCTCTCCCCTGGGGCAGGAATTGCTCCCCTTGCCTCTCAGTGCCAAGGCAAACATCTCCTGCAGCACCACACCAAGCCGAAGCCAAGCCCTCGTGCTCCAACCTGCCCAAGTTGAGGCGGATGTCCTGCCATGACACTGCTCTTCAGGGGGACAGCTCACACCCAGCCAGTTCCACACACAAATGGGTTAACTTCCCAGTGCTCCTCCACTCAGCCCTTTTTACAAACAGTAAGGAGAATTAAGAAAGGGAGAAAATAATTATTTGCAAACCCTGCAGCTTTTAGGCAGGAGATATCAGTGTTTGTGTGGATATAGAGTATTGCTTACATTAACTTGTTTAATTGGACTAAACTAAAGCAGCATTTTTTTCTTTTTTTTTGGCAAAGATAAATTACTGGATTTAGCACAGCTGGTAAGAGCTAATTCTGTACAAAGAGCTCTTTTCAGTAGTGTGGGTGGCAAAACACTTTCAGCAACTGGCCTAATTAGTTCTTCCTTCTTTGCAATAGCACAGGACAGTTCAAAGAAGAAAAAGAAGAGACTGTAACGGAAGATGTGGTATAAAATCACCCTGTTTGCTCTTCTGGTTTTGCCAGTCCTCCCTTATTTAATGTCACACTAAGCAGAGGCTTGCCCTAGTATTTTGCAGCACAGATAATAATTAGGAGTAGGAGGTTAGCACTTATTGCAAACACAGGCTGGGAGCAACGTCTGTTCCTCTGCACATGTCAGAGTAGAGCACTCCTCACCCAGAACACCCGTGCCAAACCCAAGCAGCGGAGTGATGGATGCACCACTGAGGGCTTTCCCCTCGGCAGAGCTCCCATTCAGCATCTGGGTGGCTCGTTTCACACAGACTGGGAAGCCCGAGCTGCCGACGAGTTGCACTCCCAGTGCACCCTCTCTGACACGGATCATTTCTGTGATGAAAAAAGACAACGCGGGTGCCAAGTAGGATCATTTCAGCTTCACTGCTCCCGATGTACAGCCCACCAGCTGCAGGGCAATAACCCACTGCCCCAAACATGCACTGACTTGAGCACACAGACACCTTCTTTTCCATACGAGCTAGCCTAAAGCACTCGGGCTCTTCCACCAGCACACACACTGACGTGCAAACACTCGGCAGCTGTCAGCAAGATACGGCTCCTACAAGATAAAAACTGGGCTTGGCAAGATCCACTTGACCTTCTGAATGTCAGTGAGATAAACAGTAAAAGGCCAGGAAGGGCACAGATGTTTGAATTTACCTTCATTATAGGCCATCTAGGAAACTGCTGGAATTTTTTTTCTTGCTCTGTTGTTTTGAATAATGATTCTGGAGCTGTGCTTGAGTGAGTTACAAATATATTAAAAAAACAATTCAAGTTGTTACAAGCCATTATCAATGTTTCTTTTTCTCCCAACTAGACTGAATAAAGGCAGGTTTATAAAAATTCTGTTAGGAAAAACTGAATGTGAAGGGGAAAAACAAATTAAAAGTGAAGAGTATTTTATGAAGACAAAGAAAATGACCAACTAACAAGGAAACTCTCCAGATAGCTTAAAGAAATTCTCAGCAATGAAACTAAAAAATAACAGTGTTTACCCGTACCTACAGTTCCTGTCTTATTTTTTTTTAAATTATTTTTATATTTTCCCATTTGTTTCTGCTGGCAGCAAATGGAAGACAGACGGCTTCTCTTATAGGTAATAGTAGTCAGTCTGATGAAAAACACGAATTAATAAAACTTCATACAATTGCCCGCTTCTCATTTACTTCTAATACATACTTCTCTATAAATGCTGTTAGAAAGTCTATGGAATTTTGGTCAATGGAAGGTTGTTGATGAATCTTGAAAAGGCTATTTAAACACATGTTGGGGGGAAGGCAGAGACAGGAGGGAGTTATGGGGAATAGACTGAATCTAGGAATTTGTCAGTGAGGAATCCTGTCTGAAATATTTTCTAATACAACAATTTCCTCCTTCTGTAGCTTGACACTTTAAGTATTTCTTAAATTTCTTTCCATTTTTCTCTATAACAACATTGAAAAACAAGGGAAACTGATTGACTATAAATAGAAAACAGAGAAGCTACTACATACAAGCTATGATGTAAAGCAGAGATCTGTCCTTTATCTTTCAGTATTAATCATCTCAGAGTTTTAACAAAAGGAGAGCAAGACTAACTGGTAAGAGATTAAAAATGATTCTGTAATGTATATAATGTATAATATCCTTTAACAAACATATGCATCCAAAAATTACTTTGCTCATTCTATCTCAGCTTGTTTATTTTGCTATTCAAAAATACCGTGTAAAAACCTTACATATAAGCCTGTGTACAAAAGAAACCCCCCTCTGGGAAAAAACACAGAAAAGTGAGCCAGTAGATGGCATTGTGGCACTTCAAAAGACATTCCAGAAAATTCCACAGAAAAAACATGCAAGCCTAAGTGCTGTGTTTAACCACTTACTGCTTAACCAATGCAATATTTTACTGCTGCTCAGTGCTCTACATGCACAACTGGATAAACAAAACTGCATGATGTAACTCCACTGTCACACTAGCCCTGAAACAAATCTTGTCTGCTCTGGTTCCCAAATCTAGTTAGCTCCATATGCTAGATTTACAATCCCTGTCTTGAAAAGATGATCCTTATTTGATGATTAATGTCCCATGAGCCATGGCCATCATAGGTATACCAGAATAGATGTGATTAATGGAAAAATATTTACTAAAATGGAATAATATACAAGATCTTACAATCAATGCAGACAATACTATTTCCTGCCATACAGCAACTTCTGTGGATTAGATACCCCTTAAAAGTAAATTTCTTAAATATTTTCTGAATATTCCCACTTTGTTTCAATTAAGCTGCTGATACACCCTCACAACTAGAGATGAGAAGACTGTAGCAACCCACCAATTTATTGTGCAACACAGCAGTTCTCTTGCTCACACCACACAAATGTGAAATAATTTTGCAGAACTCAACATACAGATGACCTTGTGAATTTAAGAATTATATTCCATACACAGGCAAACTTATTTAAACTGAAGCTGGACTTGCAATTATCAGTACTTTATCTGCAAGCTATTTTATAGATAGACCTGCTTTACCTTGTTCATCTCTGAACAGGGGATTGGAGCAGAGATTTCTGGAGGTCTCTTCCAGTCCCAGGTATTCTGTGAAGCTTATATATCAATGCCCCTCATGACATTAGTCTTTATGAAAAGGTCTAGTTTCACTATGGTATTCATTTTCTTGTGAAGTTCTAAAAATCCTCATATCAAAGGAAAAACTTTCAAGATAGGGTAAATAAGTCCGACTACCTTAAGGACCCTCATTAAATTCAACAGCATACTCTAAGCACCCAGTTGCATATAGTCCTTTTTTTTTCATGCCACTTCTAGAGTGAACTAAAGCAGTTTCATTTTCCTCATGGAAAAAAATTCAACTTCAGGTCTCCACTGCCTGATAGCATAATACTTGGATTAAGAAACAAAGAAGCAACTAAAACTTAATCCACAAATTAAGAGATCAAATATTTTTGCAAATTTTATATCTACAAAAACATCATCCTCACTTGAACAATGCTGGGGTTTATATGTGAAAATTCCCTTTTCCGATTATAAACCGGTTTTCAAAATACAGAAGGATACAAGAAAAATGCGTCTTTCATCCCCTATGAAGTTATAAGCATTACTATGAATGTTTAAGTATTAAAAATGGATGTCTCCTTTTTGGAACAGAGGTGGTCAGGTTGGGCTGGAGCACCCAGGAGAAGAGGGAAAGCAGTGCCTTCCTCTTACCATCACTTCATTCAACGTGATCCCATCCTTAGAGGTAAATGACAAGTGTCACAAACCCAAAAGCATTTCAAAGAGAAGAGAATGGTGTAGGGAAGACAACATAAGCACTGATAACTGGATCAATTTAAGGATCCACCTTTTCCAGTATTTTGTGTCCACCATAGTCCACAAGCAGTTCTTCAGGGAAAGGGAGCAGGAATGTGACACACAAGCATACACCCTTCTGCTGAAATGCTTCCTCTGCTTCCAGTGACAACTTTTTTAGCAACTTCATGGCCTTGTAACCATAACAGCATTTTAGCAGACATGATTAATTTGTCTAACCCTTGTTTGAACTCATCCACCTGCTGGCCTCCCCAGCATGCTGGGGCATGTGGCAATGAGTTCTACCATGTAAATGTGTACTTGGCACTTCTTTTGAACTCTCAAGCTTCATGGTTGATCATTTTGCTTTGACCTTGTAAAATGTTTAAAGGAGTAAAGAGGATGTCACTCTACTTCTGTTTTCCTCAGAAATGTTTTTCTTCTGTGGGAGTTTTCAAGTGGTATATTCCTCATATCCAGGTACCAGGAAGGACGGTAACTCAAGAGAAAATATTCCACCAGCTAACATCCATGTGGCCAGGAGCAGATGAAACAGGACAATGGCAGACACCATTTCTGAACGGACTGCAAGCGCACCATGACCCCCTGCAATCCATTTGACAGTAGAAGTAGAAAAGGTGACCTGACTGACTGCTCTTACTACTGCTAAAGCAGTCATTCAGAGTGCCCAACTGCATCCACTGACCGCACTCTGGGTCACAAAGTGCATTGTATTGGAGTGGACCCTTGCAGTAAATACAGTCTGACCGTGTGTGGTCACCTCCTTCAACATCTTATTTATGAAGTGTGTTTGGTCTTGTATCCTGCGAGGCTTGGTGGTGGGGACCAACACAGAACCAGCAAGAAGGTGATATGGGGACACCCCATAGTTTTGCCTTTTGGGAAGCCTACCTTCAACTTAAAATTGTTACAGGCCTCTCTTGCCTGCATTGAACTGTGATTTGTAGGGGCTGCCACTTACATGTCAAGAGAGAAAAACGATTTGGTCATTTTCTTGTGTTCACCAGCTACCCTCTGCTATCATGAGAATCCTTGATGAGAAAAGCAGCCTGACCAAGGACAGACACTTTTTGTGGAAAGATTTCCTTGTAGCTGAATCCATAGCATCTGATTTCCTTCCAAACCCATCCAAGTATTTGAACTTTTTGTCCTTTGACATACTCGTTAATATTGGTTTTTCTCATGCAGCCAGTGCTTCAACAGAATCCGAGCTGGAGCATATATGCAAAAGGATTCATACTCTCACCATGCCAGGTGGTATTTTTTCAACCCATTCAGTGGCTCCTGGTGCTGTGCTCAGCTACATCTAAACAAATCATGTTGTATCTAGTATCTGTTTGTTTTAGACAATGGCAAATACAGCTAATCCCAAAGACAAGAGATTTTTTGAAGATGAGTATTGTTTCAAAAGTTCACGTTATAAACAAGTGGTTCAAATTTTGAAACTTTAAAACTTGGTGCTGATTCACCAGAGCAGAAGCCACTGTTTAATGCAGCATGAGGCAATGCGAATCTTCTCAGATACTAAAGAAGTGGTGACAACTGTGGTTGTGTCACAAGCTTTCATTGCTCTTCCAGACCAAATCATGGTCACAAAAAAACTCCACCAAGCCTGCTCTTACTTGCATAAGGAACATCTGTGCTAGACCTCCCACTAATGTAGTCTCTGAAGTGTTCCACTGCCTGTAGGACTGGCAACTATTTGTGAAAGAGCAACTTTGTGCACACACATACAGCCATGGAGCATCTGGACCAGGCAGGGAGCTCAGGCTTACCATTCCCTCAGGCTGGAGGCATCCCAATTACAACATCTGTCCAGAAGGAGAAACAGATGGCCAACTTCTCCACACTTTTCTGCCTGCCTGACCTGATGTCCTCTACACCAGTCACTTGGGCAGATAAATAATAATAAATAAAATTAATAAGGCTAATTAAACCCCCTGGGTAAATTAAAGAGTTAAGTATGTGACAGTAGTTATCAGTCCTAAATATTGGGCTTAAACCATTGGGGCTATCTATGTACTCACTAAAAAAAAGCAGACTGACAGAAAAAGTATTATCCTCAAGATAGATTTGCTAATTTGCAGTACAATTACAAGGTTAATTGACAATGTCTTGCCATTTCTGAAAGTAGTTTGACAGATTTTTCCAGGCACTCCAACTCTGCCTACAGCAAATCTATGTGAGCTATAATAATATCTGCTGCTCACAAGTAAAAGAAAAAGCTCTCATCTCAACAAGAACTGTATTTCTAAAAAAAAAAAAAAATTAAAGCATCTTCCTAACTGATGCTTAAGTTTTTTTGTACAAATCAGCATTTACAGACTAGTATTTCTCACTTTGTTTCAAGATCACAGTCCAATCAATAATTATATTAAAATATACCAGCAAAGACAGAAAACAAAGTAGAGGTAGCCAATTAGGAATTTCCTTAAGCTGCAAGCATGCAAATCAAATTGAAAATAAATTAAAAAAACTTAATCTTGATTTTTGAGCCTTCTTCCCTCCATAAACGTAGTCCTTAACTGTGCTGTTAGCTATTTCCTGCCTTTCTTCTAAATTCCTCAAAATGACATTTAAACTATTTTTCTAAACCTGGTAGGATTTTATGGTTATATTGTCTGCATTTGTGCTGGTAGTAACTTCTGAAGCTGCCACCTCACTTTTCCACCAAAATAGAGACATTATGTTCTCACAAGTGCCTATGGACACCTGGCAACCACCTAGAAAAGAAGAGCCAATTAATGGCTTCTCTGGAAGAAAGGCTATGGCTTAAGCACAAGTCTTTCTGTTTACTCACTGGGGAGTCAATTCAGGAGAGGGGAGTTGAAAATGTTTCAACTACAGGATAAGCTTACACAAGATCTTTTAAGTGATGAGGTAACCACAATCATCAAGCCATGGGGTCCAGCAATGTAGAAAAGGCGATTTCCTAAATTCACACATTCCCAAACCATCATTTTAAATTTCAGACAGGACAGACCAGCAAGCTACCATAAAATAAGGTAAGGGATATTCAGAGTTGCTGCCAACTCCTTGGTGTTCCTCGCCCTTGCATTTGCTACAGACCTCACCATCCACCATTTTTTACTAGCCCTCAATTCCAGTCCCAGTTTAAACTACCTTTTAACAAACACAGGGCAAGTTACTCAAGGTAATGGCTGCCAACTGAGGTCACTTCTTGCCCGCAAAGACACACTGTAGCTTGGCCCAGGGCGTCACCAATACCTGCCCATCTCTCTCTAGTTTGGATACAAACCCTCGAGCACTCCCCAAAGGAGCTTGTATCTTACTGTGGTTACTTTGTCCCGGTTCATGTTAAGGGACACAAATTCAATTTTTTTCTAGTAACAGAGGGAAATGTTGAATTGTTAAAGGATATTGTAACAGACGGACTAAAACTTGCCCTAATTACTGCAGTCTGCTTGAGTCAATATGCAAGTGTTACAAAGCTTCCCCATGCAAACTGAAAAAGTTAATCTCAGAAATAAGAAGGATAATAGTGCTCTTTCATCAAAAAAACCCTTCTCCTTTGAACTTCTAATTAGGCAATAAAAAGGTATTAAGCATTTTAGGGAGAAACTTTCTCAGGAAATACAGTGGTAACACATTTATCATTTTCTGTAGTTCAGATGGTATTTGGCATAATTTCTCCTTAGGACCCTCCTTCCCTGCAGTCAACTAAACTTTCATGCCTTAATTCCACAGTGATTCCAAGTTTCCTTTAATGAGGAATATTATGAAGAACCACAGAATAACTCCTTAAGTTGTGATCTGGTTGAAAAAGCAAGAGAAAAACAGTCTGAGGAGACGCAATGTGAGGCTTGGCTCATGTCAGATGGAGTTTTCTACTTTATGTTTTTTATACATGAAGAGCATATGAATACATTTTTAGAATGTATTATCAGCCTTTTTCTTACTGTACTCTCCTTTAAAAAAGAGGTGCAGCCCCTGCACATGATACAGCCATGGAGTAACCCTGCCAAAGAGATATCACGGTTACAGAAAGGATTTTGAGGAGTTTGCTCATGTAAGAATCTGATCCAGGAGGGAAGCATAGTCAGGTCACTCTGAATCAGACTGCAGACCTGAGGTTTTTGAGAATGTGCTGGTAAGGTGAAAGTCAGTCAAATGCCACTGAATATAACTATGGCGTTCAACAGCATCCAGTGTCCCACTGGCAGCCACAGTAGTTCCATAGTAAGGAACTGGGGGAAGAGAAGCTGTTTCCTGATGTGGCAGCAAATCATCATTTACTGGTCTGTCCAGTAACACCCTCTGAGAAGACCAGATGCAAACATGAGTAAGGCCACAGCTAAGTAAACAAATACACCAGAACCAAAACCAGCATTAGCCAGTGTCAGACAAGGAAAAAACAAACAAACAAAACATCATCAGGAGGGTAAAAAGGTACTGGCAAAAATTGGCAAGAATTAGTAATGATCCATTGTGTTCATAAGAGGCATGAACATGGCTTTCCACCTATTTCCAAACACAGTAAGGATCTTTGAAGGCAGACACCAGTTATTGCTAAGTTAAATGATGGGAAAGAAAATGCTACATATGAGAGCCTAGAATTTTAATATATTGCTTTTATATCCATAAAGGACCACCTCTAGACTATTAAATGCTGAGAACATCATTTTTTACATCTGCTTTAAAAATATAAGAAAGAAAGAAGTGCCTGGCATAGAGAATTGGTCTCCTTTTGCCAATAATGCTAGTCAATATTAGCATGTAAGTTTTTAATGATTCACTACACTGTTTGATTATCCACTCCCAAACCCCACCTTAATTAGCGGAAATATTGATTTTACAATGTTCAGTCCTACAAGCTTAAGAAATATGAGCTGATAAACCCAGTCCTGAATAACAAAAAATTAAACAGATATAGTAATAACATTGTAAAAATGGGAAAATGCCCTCCTGGACCTAAATTGAGTTAACAGTAGATAATATTTTAAAATTTTAGTTCGAATCCTGCTGAAGCAGGATTTATGGAATGGTGCCTTGCCAAGCAAGTCACCAAGAGCTCCTTGAGAGGATGGGATTGTACTGTTGCCACAACATACTGTCTGGTTCAAAATATTCTTCCCAAAGTATAATAGAGTCATAGCACAAAGCAAATGGTGCCAAATGTCTACCTGACAAGCTTTTCCTATCAAGGAGAAAAACAACCTGGTCCAAATTTTTTTTTTTTTTTTAAGAATGGCAGAAACTTAGTGCTTTTTCATTCAGCATACAGAAAAATGTTTCCAGACTTCTATCCCATAAAAGTGAAAATTCTCATTTTCTTTTATAAGAATATGAAATTCTAAGCATCCTTTCTGTCTAAGAAACCATAGTACAGCTACAGTCAATGGACACGTTTAACACTAACAGATAAGCTCGTAAGTCTGAAGGGACCAGTGTAGTATGTCAATGTTACAGTCTGTTTTAAAGCAGACATAACATTGCCAGTAAATCCTGAGATCAAACTGTAACTATTTAAGCTATAGAGCCTTAATTTCCTTTAAATTCTGTGTTTGCACAAGCATTTTTCAAATAAAATGTTACCAGCTTTCTATAATAACAGACTAAGCATTCTCATTAAGTGCCCAGAATGATCACTTAGGCAAAGACACTTTTCCCTGCTTAAGTTCTAGTAAAAAGAGGGCACACATTCAACACTATCCCTTTTCCTCATTTCTATAAAGGCCCAACCTACATTGCCAGCACTCATACAAAAAGAAGGAGCAAACAGTTTTATGTAAAAAACCTCACATTTTAATCCATTCTTCCTTGAGAGTAAGTGTATCTTTCGGAAAAGGTAAAAAGCATGTCTTAGCTGTAAGTAAGTCCTTATGTAAAGAATTAAAGCAAATAACTAAATCCTGGCTAATATTTGACAGTTGCTGCCTTATGGAAACACTGAGGTCTGCAAGGACAGCGGCAGAATGATTAAATGGTAAACCACTATGTCAGCTGTTGAAGAGATTAAAAACCAACAGCCTGTGTAACAGTAACAACAAAAAAGATCAACAGGACAACAGCAAGTGGTGGCATCAGCATTACCAGGAATGTGTGTAAAACAGGCTTCAGTTACTATTTCAGCATCAAAGCCTTAAATTCTCAAGTGACCCAAGATGTGGAAGGCAGTGAGACCTATGGAGATGCAGCCCACTTGACAAATCATGCTTGTCTAAACATCAACTTGGAAACTATTTCCCCCTCTTTTCCTTTCAGAGAGATTTCTGGAACTGCTGGTGTTAGCAGCTGCTCCTGAATGTTCTGAGGGTTGCTGGAGCACAACCCCTCCCTGCTGATGGAGAGGAGCAGCCCTGAGGCCTGGGCACCAGCCGGGAGGGTGCCGTGCAGAGCAGCTCCACACCTGCTGCTCCCCAAAATAAGGGCTATCAGGTGGTGCTGCGGGGGCACTGACACGTCCATAAGGCTTTGCTATGAGTCATAGACACAGTGCAACACAGCCAGGGCTCTGAAATGCCACCTCAGGCAGAGCCAACACTGATACATTTCCTTCCTATTTGTATGAACCAAGACTCCAGGCCATGACTCCTTTCCTTCTCCAGAAAAATGCATCCCAAGCACAGTCAAAAACAAATAGTGGGGCAAGCTATGGAAAGTACTGAACCCCTCCCATGGCAGTGTATATGCAAGAGATGGCCAAAGCAAGGTTTCCTATGGCTGTCCACTGCCTTTCAGTCCCCCTAACATCAGAACAGCTGTTCTTAGTTCAATGCAAAAGGTAAACTGGGGGCATTGCCAATGTAAGCACAATCCTAAAAGACATTTAATGAAGAGATGTATGGATTGTCAGCATCAGTAACGAGCTGACACAGGGTGCCTCTCCCTGTTGTCAGCAACAGACTAACTGTGAGAAAGGCAGCCAGAGGGCAGTCACTTTTGGGAGTTTCTGGGTGATGGCTCTAGGCTAGACCAAGTACATAAATACAGTCACCCCCGGCTTCCAGCAGTTTTGAAGTTTTCCTTCTGTTTTATCTTTAAGTCTGTTTTTGTTTGCCTTCCATTAATTTTATTGAGAAGATTACTGAAGAGAGAAACAGATCTATCAGAACTTGCTTCTGTATATAAATGGCACCTTCAAAGATCATCTAGGACCTGGCAAATGAGTCCTTAAGGCTTCTAATAAAACTCATAAATGCAGATGCTGTTCGTACTGATCTTTAGCCTTTTACCAGAAAAAAACTTATGTTCCTTAATTAGTAGAATTTACTGAGAATTTAATGCACAGGACAGGCAGATGCATGGACTTAATTAATAAGGCAAAAAATGCAAACAGAAATAAAATATTACCTACTTAAAATAATTAAGTTAATAGATTCCTATAAAGAAAGCAGTTTCCAAGTCATAATCCATACAATTGCAACAACTGAAATAGAACCGGTACTGATTTATACCTGTTGCTACAGCTCCCAATTCTGACATTTTTTGGTGTTTTGTACTAAACATTTCATAGTGTTTTCAGCACTGCAAGCTTCTTTCTTATATCAGCAATTTAGAAAACATGCATTCAATTCAGTGATACCACTTTTCATCACAGGTAGTTCAAAACATTTTTCCAAGTGGATCAGTTAATTTCACACGTTTGCTGTGATGCAATGCAGTGAGACCAACTTTGTTAATCCCTGTCTGGTTAAAAATTCCAGTAGTGAATTAGTGCATTTGCATATAAACAAAAAAGGTTTTTCAGCCATTATACCCACTTGGAATTGAGAAGAATGTTGTCAGCACTCACTAGCAGCTTTTAGTTCCTGCCAATAAGATCCATGCTGCTGTCTCTGAGTCAGGATATGCAATGTAAACCTCTAAAATTTTAGAAAGTGAAGCAGAGGACCAAGCAGTGCATAAATGAAGGTGAAATGTTCCTATTTTGTCTAAAATATTCCTTATCAACTATAACTTTTGTCTTATTTTTTTCCTGTTGACCTAAGTTCTGGATCCAAAAAGAACAAGGTTCCTAATTGATTTACAGCTGAACAATTGAAGACTTCCCAAATTTTGAAAACTTCCAGTAGTTGTAGAAGATGAGGTTCTGGATGAATAATGCCAGAGGCTGTGCATGTATGAGGCAACTATACACTTCACCAATTTCTCCAAATTGGTGAAGCTCTTAAAGATGATATACTGCGGAAAGGAAATATGGAAATGACTGCATTTTTTCCTAGAAATTAATTGCCTCTCCAAGCAGGCATTGTTCCATATGATATTATTCCAGGTGAGCAGGTAGATTTCTAATGTCTAGATTTTCTTGCAAGCTTAAGGTCTTAAGCATGAGACTATGTTTCAAAAACTCAACTACAAACCAAGTGGAACTACTGCCATGATTTGTTACAAAAAAAGAAATCAATTTCTCTCACTTGTAATGTATTGATACAACATTACTGCAGTTTCTCAGGTTACGGGAGACAAAAAAAGTGAATACATTTTTACAGCTACTTTTCCCACAGTCTTTGATACATGGATCCATGTCAGGAATGTAACCAACAGGAGGTAGAAGAAACTGCTGCCTTGGCTTGTTCCAGTTCTTTTGCAGTAAGTGCCAATTCACTGCATGGCTCAAGCAACTCAAATGGATTCCCTGTTGTGATTCTTTGTGTGTCACAAAAAATATGCTGGAGGACAAGGATGTCTGAAGTGTTCTATTGCTCCTGGTCTACAGATTCACTTTATGCTTTGCTGTTATCCAGCATGAATTCAAATTACAATAAAGTGGACGTAAGTTACTCATTCACAAAATTCAGCACTGACAAATTCAAACATTTATTAAAGGTGTGGAAATTAAAGAAAAACCACAAGTATACAAATATCTCCACAGAAGTAGGTGACATTGAAGACACCTCACCTATTCCCTTCCTTACAAGGCAGGTTTCCAGCCTTTGTCCATGTCCTCCCTTCCTGACAAACTACTTTAATTTTCACAGCTGGTTCATGACTGGGAACACATCCACTCAACTCCACCTCTGTGCAACGAATGGTATCCAATCTCTCTCTCTTCAGCAAAGCATAACTTCATATATTAACTTGTAACTTCTATATTGCCTGTCAAATGCATGATAAATGTCAGTGCCCTAAAACCTAGGAATATTTTATTATGCAAAACTAAACAAAATTCACCCAGCAAAATACTAGTGTCACATGCCAAATACATTAAGAATAATGAAATACTGATAAATGCACTAAATCATTTCACCTTTGTAAAGGAAATGCAGAGGTTCTGACTCCAGGAGGTCCTCTCACCTTAGTAACCTTCAATGGTCATGAGACCGTGGCAGCAGAGTGCAAATATTTGTACAGCCTCTTCTCTCCCCATGTTAACTAAGACACAATGTAGACCCACCAATTTATTTCTTGTATATGTTCATTAACTGAGTAACTTAAACCAGGTTACATATAATAGATGACTTTTAACACATAGCTCAAATTCCCTAAGTTGTTTTCCTGCTGTGTTTTCTGAGACAGCATAAAGTGGCCTTGAAATAAATAAAAAAAAAATCCCACCAACACAACAAAGCAATGTAATACAGTCATGTAGCATATCTGTAAAAGATTTCCAGATAGAGGAAGGATCAAGAACATCCAAACAACTTTATTTTAGAAAAATAAAATCCACAAGTTAGAGCAGAACTTGGGCAGTTCTAAATTGACACTTTCCACAGCAGAAATATTGCCTAAGCTCTTTTAAAACTTGCTTGCATGCCAGAGCAAATATTTTCATTTCACTGACCTTGCTAGGCAACTCCCCAACAGTAAGTGTATGGTAAAACAACTCTACAGTAACATGAAGTCTGGAATATTTATTAAAAATATTTGCAATCCATGAAAACATGTATTCAAACCAGGCTTGAACTCCATTCCGTGTATTAAATAGCACAACAGAATCTAATCTAAAACAGGTTTTCATGTAGGAGAAGAAGAGGTGGTGGTGAGTGGGTGCTCTTCTCTACATGATTACTAAGATTTGACCCTTTGAGCCATCACTGACTAAAATTAGCACACTTGATTTCCAACTTCTTGGATGCACACTGTACGACGTTCCACTGCTCTAAACTAGAATTAGCAACAGGATTTTATAAGCATCATAAAGTATTTTCTTATGAGAAAAAAGGGCATATTAGGACATAAATTGTAATTCTGTCTGTACTTTTCTCTCTGATACACCTAACATTGTGCAGGCCTAAATGACTACATCTTTCCATGTGCACTATCAAAAATCAGGATATTTGTCTACCTATCACTGTAGCCTCTAAATAACAGAAATGCTAGTGGGCTAGTGTGGAAGAGGATTTGTTGTTGTGGTCTTATGCAGGACAGCTTATATAATAATACCATTACATTCCCAGGTCTCACTACTTTGGAATACCTACAACAACAACAACAACAAATGTATCCTTGCGTAAATGATGATTCTTTTAGATCCATGAAGATCACATCATCTTCCTCTCTGACTCTTTGGGTGACCCTGTTCTATTAAGTAAAAGGAGCTGGGAACTTTTAAAATGAATGAATCAAGAATAATTATCATCTAGTTTCACCAGATAGATGAATGTAATGCTAAATGTTATTTATTTAAGCAAGGAATACTTTCTGAAATGAACTGCATTTATGACTGCTGTTGCTTTAGTTTTTGCCAATGAATTTCACCCTTTCTAGAGGGGTATGTAGATGAAATAGGAGGATATCTGCTACATACAAATCTAGAAGCAACATTTATTAGCATGACAATGGAAGATAGCATAAAGCATGTCCTTTTGGATGCCAATTTGTATGATTTTTGGTGCTGAGCCTTTCTTTCATATACAACATTAATAGCAAAATGGCTATTACTGTCTTCATGCTTAAATTCTGGTTCTTACAAACACAGGAAGTTTGTTTATATGGATTGTTATTTACTGAGCTCTGATCCTCATTCTCAGTGGAAACCCATCTCAGCAAAATTGCTGTGAATTTCATTTTTGTCCCTTAAAGAATTACACAAGAAAGTTACATAGATCAGCCTCTCAACACTTGATACCTCTGACCAGGAAGTACACATAGTGTCTTCAAACTTCAAAAGAAATGTTGAAATCAGAAAGATTAAGTACTTTACCTTTTAAAAAGTGATCCAGTGGAGTTTGTGGTCACCTTATCGTTTGACAAGCTTTTCCATAAACCTCTAAAACCACTAACAAAGCAACCGGTCCCCATAGATGCCCGTTCCCTGCTTTGTTTTTCACCTTCTTTTATGCCAGGATCCAAATATCAGTTCATAAATCCTGTAAGTACTTTTCATAGTGTTTTACTGCCCTTTGGAATGAAACTGTCCTGGAGGAGAGGGGAATTCACTACTGTACTTTCCTACCAGCCAATTTCTGTACACATCTGTATGTAAAGCACAGAAATAGCTTGTCCATTTTTGTGTTTCACAGCAGAAATTAGAAACTGAGTGATAGCTGGGAATTGATAAGGTGAGCTTTGGAAAATGAGGACTCAGTGATACAGGTTGAATCAGATGTAAACATGCAGAAATTCATATTAGACTGTATTCACAGCTGTAAGCTAGCAGAAAATGTTTAGAAAGACAAAAGTAGAACAATAGGAGTAAAAAATGTACTGATATAGTATCTTTACCATTTCCAGAAGGAAATACTGGGAACTGTGATATTGTATCTGGTCCATCTGATGACACTGACTACTTCATCTTTAAGAAGCAATTTTCTGGCGTGAATAAGGAAAGAAGTAAGTTGGTCAGGTTTTTTTTCACCGTTTCTGTGTCACTTGAAATATTTTGCAAATACCCACTGGAAATTTCCCTCTTAATTATGTA
This sequence comes from Donacobius atricapilla, assembly GCA_013397315.1. Taxonomy (NCBI): domain Eukaryota; kingdom Metazoa; phylum Chordata; class Aves; order Passeriformes; family Mimidae; genus Donacobius; species Donacobius atricapilla. The sequence continues at coordinate 26,130 of WBMY01001251.1, forward strand.
AGTATCCACTTGTGAACTGTGAAAAATTAGAAGCATATGCATAGAAAAACTGAAAAACACATTACTGAAAGTGGTAGAGAGGATCACAGATTATCTAAAAGCAGGAAGTTATCAGCTATCATTGCTTATGTTCTTGCCTACACATCTGTCCAGCAGTGATGAAGACACTGAGTTTTCTAGAATCCAAGCAGCTTCAGAAAGCTGGATAATTGCTACAGGCATGGTAGCCAGTGTGCTCAGTCCTACAAAACTCCAGCTAAAGAGTTGGTAGATGCACACTCTGCGTACTGTGCTGAACGGAGAATGACAGACACAGACCTGGGAGTTCAACTGTATCCCTGAAGTAGCTTCTCAAGTCCTGGGAGTTTACTGACCCACCCAGCATCTCTAGTTTTGACAAGATGTGCTCCTGGGTGTATGAGATGAGGTTCGTGCCTGAACTGCTTGCAACTGCTACAGAGTTCAAAGAGATGGGTTCTAAACATCTGCTCCTCCACAGCTTAGTCTAGAGTGTTTACAGGGGGAATTGGGTGTACAACTGGCTGTTTTTCTCACTTTGAGTAACCATAAAATGTAGACACTACTAGTGAAATGAAATTATAAACTCTTGATTTACTAGTGGACCAGTATCTAAAACTTTATCTTGTGAACACTGAAAAGCAGATACTGAGGAGGAGGTAGTGGAGAGGAAGATATTTGGCAAATTCACAACTGAATCAGTATAAAAAATACAAGTACCATTTTAAGTTCCTCACTTACAATGTAAATCTCTTATACACAACAAATTTAAGTAAAAAAGAGGTGCTGGACAATAATGCACAGAATTCTGCTAGAATTTGACATTCCCAGAACAGCAACATTGCAGATACGGATTGCCAGTGCATACCTGTGAAGCATCAGCTTCAATATTTCACAAAAGGCAGTAACTTAAACAGAACATTGAAGGATCTCTCATGGATCTGCTCTTCAAAAAGATTTAAAGCCACTGATTTGCAAAAGCAACACAGTTGTTTTAACTGTGGGGAAGAAAGTTAAGTCTTGTTTGAAGTTCATACTCATTAGCAAACAGAAATCTAAACCCCAAGGATGATTTATATATATTTTTATCAAGTGCAACATAACTGTACGAGAAAATTACTTCATTCCAGAGGATTAACATACACATTTCTGACGAATGAGAAACTGCAAACCAGTCTTGTTTCAAGAAAGTGCACTTCTCAGCAGTGATACAGATGCTTTCCAAAGTGTGTGTGTGTAAGTCATCCAGGGCAAGCCAGAGTACTTTTCAAAACATCTAAAAATGTTGTTAAGTTTGCCACCTGCTGAGATAAATGACAGTAGAGTGAAAGAGATTACATAGTTTCAAGGCACAATCATTTAGAAATTCAGATGCTCTTCTACTGTTTTTTAGAATTCTTAAGACTGAACATGCATGTGTCCTGGGCCAATGAAAAAATTTAAAAAATGAATTTCAGGCACAGTCTACCTTTGATACTGTAAACACCACTCTGAAACTCCTGAGACTGCTCCAGAAAACCACCTACTCACACTGGCATCCATTAGAAATAGACTAAAAATTCACACCCCATCCAAGTGAGCCACTGGCTGAGACTCAGAACCTCTACACAGAGGCATGAACATACAATCTTTCCAGGAGCTCTTGTTTTTCTCATCACACTCTTCATAAACCAAGAAACACACAATGCCTTCATTCAAACTGGGCAAACCATGGCATTTCTGTCCTGGGAGGTACAAGGCCCAGCATTAGCTCAGTCTATTTCTAGTTACCAAGGCCTCACCACAGCCTTTGGCAGTGAAACCTGCCAGATGTAATATATAAATGGAGCTGCGGCTGCATGGCCAAACTTCCACCATGCTCATCATGGGCAAAAATAACAGCAGTGCACCTCAGCAGGAAAAGCACATGGGGAACATAAAACAACATTTTATAGGGAAAATAAGAAGTTAATGCTGGTGGTTTAGCCCTGCTAAACTCTGAATTCATGGATCAGTATATTTGGTATTATAAATGATGTACATTTCAGGAAGAGCCTTGTTCTACAAACTTAGTGGAGGAAATGGTGGAAGCTGGATGTTCTTGCTTAATCCATTTGCTTTAGGTGAGATAAAATGTTGTTTAGGAGATAATATTTTTTATTTGCTTTTATGATTTTTTAATTAAATTTGAGACATGAAAGAATTTTAAAGCCATTCTATCTTTGATTTTCTAGAAACACAGAGGCTGCTTCAGGCTCAAGACAAATTGGTTGCCCCAGTAAGCTCAAAAATATCCATGTATAGAAAAAATAAAATTGCTTGGAGCGACTGAATTCTCTTGGAAAGATTCAGATTTATAAGATTACCTATTCACACCTGTTTACCTCTCTGCCACTGAAGAATGAGAAAATACACCTACAAACCAAACAGAAACTATCACATTGTACCAATAAAGAAAGGTTTTAAGACCAAGATAAAGACTTGTAAATGGTAGATGAATCAATAAAACTGTGGTTCCTCATGGAGAATAAAGATCAATAAATCACCCTGTAATAGTCTAGAGATGCCTGTTAAGGATTCCGCTAGCATTCCAGAGCAAATGTGATTACAGGGCCAATTGGTGCGTTGGAACTTTGTCACACACCATGATAAAGCAGTGCTTTTTAACTCTGCAGTCAAAAAAAAAGTTGAGAGACTTTTGCCTCATTTCTTGCAGTAATGTAAGAGGTGTTCAGCACCCATGATGAAACGCTGGCTAATCATATGTACTGTGCTCTGAAACCCAGTCTTTATCAAAGAGTTGTACAGCCCAGTGCCCTCCTACGCTCTGCAAAAAGTTTCAAAGGTTCGCTTATTACAAAGTGCTGCATTTAAGTTGCTAGTGTGTCGCAATGTGACATAGGTCATATTTTGATCTTTTGATTTACCATATAAAAACTTGCCATGTCTGTTTACTGCCAGCATGAAACCAATGTTCTACATTTGTGAGAACTCCCTAAAACTGAAAAGGATGAATTTTGGCAATGATGGACAGCAAACAACAGCCATGCTGCTGTTTGCTTACTGTGCTGAGCTGGCAGAAGGGAAACAGAAGCCACTGAGAGAATCTACATCTTTACTGTTGACAAATCCATTTCATGGCTGCACAAAAACACATCTGCACTTGGCACAGGCTCCACTTAAAAACAGAAGAATCATTGTTTCAGTGGACATTACAGAAACGTAACTCCCCAAGTGAAAGTGAATCAGGTCTAATAACAACCCTTTAAGCTGTCTAATGATTTCTGCAGACATGAAATGGAATACTTTATTACTATTTTCAGCCATCTGTGCTGCTTTTTCTTTTCAGCTCAGGTTTGCCAAAACTGTCATGCAAGTCCCTATCCTTTACACCACCAGATACTTCTTGGTATCAACACACCAATTAAACATATCACAGGTAGGAACTGCAGAACTCTCACACTCGCAGAAGCACAAGTCAGTTGTGTATACAGCTAGAACCTGCTAATTATTAAGCCACCCTCCTAGTCTAATTTAAGGTTTCTCTTAACCTTAAGAGAGGGAATCAAGAAGGAAGCTTGTCTGGAAGTTGTAACATGCCGAAAGGACTAGAAAGGCCATTTCTAAGTCTTAGTTTAACCGCACACTTTTGTCACTATGGACAAGTAAGTCAAGCATCTCTACTGAGGTTTTGCTTTGTGCATGGAACGCACTTGCAAAGTGCATTTCTTCACTCTCCCTACTTAGTTTCACACTGTGGCTCAGCATCTTAAGGCACGTGAGCTGGATTCTACTCTAAGCTGCCTGGGAGACCTCCAGAACCACGCTGACTGTGCTCCAGCAGTAACTGAGCATTAAGCCATCAAGACTAGACAATTAACAAACATTAACAAACCAAAACACAAAGCATATACAATGCAGACATCAGGTTCCTGACACAAAGTATATTGCCTTCTGGATATGTTTGTAGAGGCCCGCTCAATGATTAATGTGGACATTACTTCAACTTTTTCAGCTCCTGAGAAGGACTGTATCTTTTGGGGGTGGTGATGTTTGAGCCCACACTTACGGGTGGTGCTGCTTGTACTAGCTCCAGCAGTTCTTTCTCTAACCACCCTTATTCCTTGATTATTAAAGTGTACACTTCCACTGCCATGAGGCGAGAAGGCGAAAGACACCTCTTATCTTCCACAAGGATAAAACATGTTATTTTTCAGCTGGATCAGCTTTGTTGACCTAGATCACTGTTTTGGCTTTACAAATTGAGACAGTATCACAAATAAAAAGGGAGATGCTGCTTATTTTGACATTGAAAACATCTTAACCAAACAACAACCTGAAGCATACACATAAACGTGCCACAAAACTCTCCAGAACAAATAGGAAATTTACATTTATAATATTTACTATATTTAATCTATTCACAGTAGAGATTACTTTAATTACTAGGATAAAAAGCAAGGGCACAATATGCAACCTGCAAGTTCAGAATGAAAAGCAGCAGTTCTACCAGCAACGATTTCAAAAAGATTTGCAAAACCTTGTAGAGGTTTCTCTTTGGAATACTGTGGTTGAAATTTATTATTCTCTATTAATATATAACCTCCTGTCCACTCTTGTTTAACTTAATTATATGCTACTCTTTTCCCTCCCTTCCCTGCATTCCTCCTCAGTTGTGCAAAGTGAATAGCACATAAAATAAATAAGGGAAAACTTAGAAAGCAAACATTTTTATGCAGATAAGGAGGATTATCTGAAGTAGTGCACCCGGGTTTATTTGCATACATCATTAGAGAAAGGCTGCTGCAAACTGACAAGTCAAAAGAGGGCTAACTCCCAGGTAGGAGCAATGGGATTGACAAATCATTCACTGAAGTAGTGAGGGATTATGCAGAAGGAAAAGACTAACATACGGAAAATAAAGTGATTTATTCTTACCTTTTAAGCTGTTCCTTTTAAGGATGGCAGCTAAAACCAAAACTAATACATGCATTACACACAGCTGAAGGGCAATTCTGTACAATGCAACCATCACATAGAAATGGTGTACTTCATTGCTTTGGTAGGGATGTATTTATGAGCTCCAGTGGTGCTGGGCAAGCCCACAGTTTTGCTCACTATTCCCTGCATAAGAAGTGTATTTTTTTCCCCTGCCTTATGACAATCACTTTCACCACATAACCTTTGTCACTGAGAGCTTTTCCCAAAGCTAATTTACAAACTGCTTTTTTTTTTCATGCAGCCAATTCCAAGAAGCACTTCCAGCACGACACATGGCGTAACAACGCTAAGGACACATCAAAGTGGCCTAAAAGTTCTAACCTTCCTGCTGAGGTACAGCAGCCGACTGCAGCTGCGCTCCTAGTCTACCTTGATGCAAAATGAAGTAAGCTTACTTAAGTACCAGCAGTTTTTTATTTGCACTGCAGCAGGATAGGGATGTTGATGCACCTCAGCCAGGGTAGCAGCAACTTTCACCAGAAGGTTCTGTTCTATCAGATTTAGCTGCTCTCCTCAGCCTATGCTCACAAAGCTCTTTACAGCCACATCTCTCTGTACAGCAATGAAGTTTAAACATCCGTAGAGTGAGTTCTGTAAAAGCAAAAACTACCTAACAGGAAGTAAGAAACAATTTATAGTAAGTGAAATGATGACACTGGAGAAGGAAGAAGACTGGGGAGGGAGGTATGTGTCAAAAACGAGGCAGACAACTGGGTTCAAAAATTTTCAATTATGTCAGGCAAGCATGTATGTCTATTAAGCGACATACAAAATAGATACAAAAATTTGTAGGTTCATCAAATATTACTCCAGGAAATCAAGATAAAGATTCATGCCTTGTAGAAGTTTTTAGTCAATATGTAAACGTCAGACTAAAGCAATACTTTTAGGTTCAAACAGACTGTGATCTATGTAACACTCAGTGATTGGCTTGTAGGGGCAGATTAAAAAGTAATTTTACATAGCATTCCAATGCCTATGCTAATAGCACTAACAAAAAAGATATTTTTGCAGCATCTAAATAAATTGAAACTGCTGATACATATTTAATATCCAACATCAACTCCTCTCAAGCTATGGTCCAGCTGAGACTGGTCAGCCAGGGAGGAAAACGTGAGGGCTGCAAAGAAAGTTCTAATGATTTAATATAATATGTGGCTTCACTTACTTCAAGTTAGCCCTGGAAGAATTCTTACTCAGAAGCACTGTGGACCACTTCCCTGTTGTTATCTTTATATCCTGACAAGTCATGGCCCTGAGGTTGTCCCCGCCCATCTGGTTTGGTTGAGGTTTCTCTCTGTAGCTCTGCCATTAGCCCCTTGTAAGGGACTGCTCTTCTGGTCTGGTGGCTGCCTAGATGCCTTCATTGGGAAACCAACCTCATGTTGGAACAGCTCCTTCCAGCACTACTGCTCTTTGGATACCTTTGACTAAGCTTCAGTTGCATCTTTTAGAAGATGAGGGATGATATTTCACAGCTTTAAAAATCAGCTGTTTTCATTTGATGCATATTTTATCCTATTACTGGCTATGCCTGTCACTCAAAAAAAGCAGTCATGTGTCATTGCTGGACACACAAACACACATACACACTCTGGTGAGAAGGCATGAACTGTTTATTACAAAATCTGACTTCACTTTTATAGTATTTCTACAAAGGCCAGGGACTGGGGGAGAAGGTTGACACCTCTCCCCATCCCATTGGTCAAGACAACTGTCCATCAGCTGTCCATATCTCTAAGAAGAAAATATGTAAACTACCTTGAACTAACAAAAACATTGCTTCTATTCATAACACCCATGTGTGGGAAAAAACCTAAGAACTATGAACTGTGAGACACAAGAAGGCTGAAAAATCAGGGCGACAGTCATGCCTCTTCCTGCATTTTCCCTTCCCCCCTCTGCTCCTGCTGACATCAAAATCTGTACAGCTTTTTGGTGAAGTGACTTGGAAATGGCAAGCTACCCACCATCACTCTGGTACCTACCTGCCTGGAAAAAAACTGCTTCCTAGCCAGCCTGATTCCCAAGTACCACACCAATTACTTACACAATACGGGACCAGGCAGCACTGTCATTTCCAGAGGCAGTGCCAACTTAAGGTTTTTCTTCAATGACAGACTGATGGTTGCAGCCTATACTCATTAAGTTCTTCTTTGGTTTGAAACACATACGCTGCATTTTATCCCCGAGCCGTTGAGTGACTTGGCTTAATCCGACATCACAGGCGCGTCTCAGTGAGGCGCCTAATTGATGTCCCTGAAGTGCTCGAGTTTGTGCTCAAGAGCCAACAAAATTCTTCGTAATACCCCAGTATCAAAAACACTAAACAAGATCTCAACTTTAATTGTGTTCAAACTGCAAGGAAGAAAAGAAGCGTGCCAAAGTAACAGTTTTAAGCTATTGGGAAAGCAATTAAAGCAACAGGCATACTAAAAAAGAAGTGACTTCTACTACACCAAAGGAAAAGTTCAGCAGTTCTATACAAAGCATAACCAGCACGTTTCGCAAACCACAGTAAAGAAATCAAAATTTGTGCCCGTGGTGACAGCTGTTTGACAGTGGCAGGGACCTTTTCATTTTCCAGGTTACTGGGTACTTCTTTTCATGAAGTAGATTTATTAGAACAGCAAACGCTATCTTCTGTGTCTGTCTTACCTGAGGAAAAGTACGTGGAAAGCACTACTCTACAACTACATTAGATCCTTGCTGTGCATTTTTGTAGGGGTTTCTTCAGATTGCTACAGGCCATTAACCTTTCGCTTCAGGTAAATAATGAACAACGACTTTTCCAACAAAGGAAATCAGCTGAGTTACCAGTGGCAACTCCACTTTTTAATACATGCACCAACCCCCTGTGCTTGCACTTGTTATTTATTCTTTTTTAAAAATCAATTCTGGTATGAAATAAGAAAGGTTCCCCTTGGCTTCACCTTGAGCTGATAATGAACAAACCCTCAGTGAAGCCTGCTCCCAAGGAAGTCTTCCTTAATAGCACTGATTAAAAATAAAATGAAGTTTCTTCCTAGGAAGCAAGATATATTGCTTCCTGCTTTCCTGCACCAGGGTATCTTGTAATTGGACTGGTGCTAATTGGACACTTCAGCCAAACAATTTAATTTATTAAAAAAAAGTAATTTCAATTTCCCTTGGTTTCGGAGAGAGCTACTGCCACCGACCAACCAAGATGCAGAACTGTGAAATCAACACAAGACCTTAATTACACAGGAGGAAAAGCACACAAAAACCCTGGTGGAGTCTTTCTTCTGTGTTTCACTTATATACCAAATCTTTCAAGCAGGGATACAAAACTGATTCTAAAGAACCTGCTCTGATTTAACATGTCTTGTACAATGGTAAGATGGGCAAAATAGGTACAACTACCACAGGTTGAAAACTGTCTCTGTAACACTGACGTGATTTTGTATCTATGTCCAATCATCAACTATAAAACAGGGTACATTTTTTTGCCTGACATCAGGGCATATAATTTACGAAGGATGTGGTAAAAGCTGACATATTCAGGACAGCAGCCTAGAAGAAATAGAAACATAATTAAAAAGTAGGTTATTTCTTAGGTAGACAGTAATTGGCAAACACTTGCATCTCTCTGTTTTTTCTTTCTATGTAATGTTGGTCAAACCCATATAAATAATACCAGGGAGCTGAAAATCTTGAAAAATTGAGGCAATGCAGCAGCAACTATTTTTCCTTTCCCATCCTGCTTCATTCTATCCATCAATTCATCCTTTACCCTTGTGCCCTTACGTCTTCCCTTCCTTTCATCATTTCTCCTATTAACAGGGCTTCCTCCTCTCCAAAAGCTGTGAACTACTTCCTTTTAACATCTCATTTCCAAAATGAATTTCCTCCATGAAGCAGGCACACACCAGTCTGTCTCAGCAGAATATCTAAGAGCCTTGGAGAGGTGCTAGAGAACAAAGGAGAGTCAGGGGAGACTCTGCCTTGCATCTTCTAATGCTGCCTCTCCCTTTGTACTTTCTGTATGGCAAAATCACAAAAAAGGATGCACTGAAAAATGGCATCCTACTACTCTCTTCCCTTAATTTCACATATTGGCATTCATAATTAGATTTTGTTTACGAATTTTAGGACAGATTTTATTTCATGTTAATAGGATGATAGCCTTTTATTTTCTACAAAATACTTGTAATATTTTTCAGCAGCAATATATAGTTGCAGAATGCCTCAATGTATTTTACTAAACTTCATTCATACTTCCTTAATATTCTGCAGGCAGAAACTCAAATTCAGCAAACTGCTGATGGGCTGCATTTTTGGATTCTGTATTGCCTGAAATACTAGCTCAGTAAACTTAAAAAAATTTCATAATTGGAAGCCCCAAGAGATCAGAGAGACGGCTATTCTAATCCATTATGGAAGTCAAATTCAGAAGAGATTTCTATTTCTAGCAGTATATAATTCATATGACCAGAAAGTGCCTCTTCTTTTTTCCCCCATAGAATAAAATACAGAATTGCTAACACGTTAAAGTAATGTTAAAAATGCAAAACGAAAGCCACAAAAGACAACTTGACATTGATATGCTGAATTACACAGGGTTTACAGCACATTTTCTATTTTTAGACATTCTGTCAAATAAATACAGTTTAGTTCCAATCAATCTTGTCTGTATAAATGTGAAATAAACAGTTCCCACAGTGAACCTCTGGATTCCACATTAATCATTATTCTGAAAGACCCTTTAATTACGGCAAAAATTAAATATAGCAGGTTATTTCCCCAAAATTGTACTGCATTCTATGCAGGATTTTCTGCCATGTTGTGTCTTTGTATGAGACCCCTTGTTCCATTCAGGGAAGCTCTGCCTGCAAAACAAGATACAAATAGAGACTTCTGCTATACATAGTGTAGACTGCCTATGTTCTGTTCTCAACTCCATCAAAATGGTTTGCAGGAGAAAATGACAGAAATGTGAAATATTCCAATATTTGTACAAGAAAGAATTTTAAGACTTCCTCCATTTTCCTTCTTCTCTATGTTCAATTTGTTATCTTACAACCCAGCATGAAAATGCTGACTGGGCTACCCTCAGCTATGACTGAAGCTTGAACACATCATGGTTTCCCCAAAAAGTTTAATCAGTGAGTGACCCCAGACCTGTGGGCAATGATGAGAAGTTTAAACAACAATGGATCAAGGGAGAACTAGGCACAAAGGGTAAACTTCAGCAATATACTTTTAGTGGAATAAAGGAAAATAATCCACTGGAACAGGTGTATTAGTTATTTCTGTTGTTCATCTATGCATTTGGAAAAGAAAATACCCTGCTCAGCCTTTTTTTATTCCTTAATTAAAAAGAAAGTCAGCACTCACCTAAAAAAATATAGAAAGTGAATATTAATTAAGGCAACTATAAACTTATACTTTATTAAATAATTTTGTAGTAACTGAATTTCTTTACCACTATGAGTAATGTGTAGCACCAAACTTACAGGTGGTACCTCTTTCTCTTTAATTTTATTTTTCAAGCTATTATTTTTATTAACATCAACGTAACATCAACTAATACAAAAAATCTCATACTAAAGATAAAGAAGAGTAAGTCAAGTTCTTAAAAATCAATTGTTCTTTGAGTGAACTTTTCTTTAGCAGCAAACATACAGTATCAAATAAAGAAGAAAAGTATTTTGATACACTGGCATGCCTTTTAAGAAAAGAAATTGCTGTGCTTGAGAATTTTTTAAAAAGTACACGTAAATACTGAATACTGTCCCAGTTAGTACAGGTACAATCCCATTAAATGAAACTTTACTGCTTTTTCACTTTACCTACACAGGCATGTCCAATTAATTTGCTGTCATGCAGAAAACAGAACAACTGCATCCGGGTGAATTTTACCTTACCCACATTGTCCAGTAACTATCAGATTGAGTCTTTCTCTCAACACTACCTCTCTACCTAATATCTCAGTCCTCAGACATGCCTTTGCAGACTGAAACATGAAGTAGTTATACAGCACTGACTGGCAGCGTGCTGTTAAACAAGCAGTTTCATTAGTTCAGGGTATTTTGGTTGGATTGCTCAGCTGTAATGACCCCCTTGATGTAACAACGTGGTTCTTAAAAATCACAATTCACTGCCACAGCAGTTCTGCGACGTCAACACAATGATGATTACTGTGAAGAATTCTCCATCAATTTACAGTATGAAATGATTGCAGGTTTCACTGTAGGCAACTTAAAATACCACACCAGATCTCTGAACTTGTTCCCAGTCAAATCTGAAGTGTATTTTGCTTTACATTACAGCTCCATTATCAGGTGTTTTCTCAGATACCAAGGGTTACCACAACTCTATTGCTTAAAGTAAAGCTGACTTAAAACAGCATGTCTGCATTAATTTGGCTAGGATGCATTCTAATTTTATTCATAATAATAAAAAGAATGGAGTAAACCAGAAGCCTTCACTGAAAACTCCTGTTTATTTCTGGGTATACTCTACATAGCAGAACACCACTGTTACTACCTGTATAGGAAAACTGAGATCCAAACACAGTAGATGTAGACCTAACAATCTGCGAAGTAAACCACTAAAGTTCTTGCAGTACCCCAAAACCAAATGCACACACAAACAATAACCAACTGCAAAAGATTAAAGTATTTTAGTGGAGAAACTGACCCTACTTCTATAAGGGTCACTGGGCATATATGAAGTGGTAGCAGCAAGAAATGCAACATCAATACCTGCGGTGTAATAACTGTAGGTGATTTGCATACCTAATAAAAACTTCACCAGCAATAGCTCATGGTTTCAATGGTTGCCAGATAATAGGAAGGAACAAGAGGCTAGTGAAGGAGCACACAGTTCTCCCCGTTCTTCAAAGTATTTGCCACCCAAAAAGTGATGCAACAGCCTGGGCATCAATAGGAGTATCTGCCTGTGTGGATGTTACCTGTCTGACAGCACAGGAGACAATAAATACAAAAAATTTTCTCTTTTACATGCATTATCACAAAGTCAGCAATCATTTGTCAGTATTCACATAAAGAACTATATATTTAACCCGTGCCATCTTCCTTATTCTACATCAAGGCTTTCCGAAGAGGCAGCTAACCTTGTGTACTGTAGTAAAAACTGAGGAACAATATTTTTCTTAATTCCAGATATGCAAAAATAGACTAAAAATGATCATTCAGGGAAGTGCCTAATGTGAAGGAGGCACCCTTCAAACCCATTTTTAGAAAACCAAAGCATTGCTGTGATTACTTTCCTCTCATGGTAAGAATGACATACACTTTTCTTCATTTTGCCCTCTATGTATTTATTGTGTAAGATGACTTTTCATTCTCAGTTTAGTCTACAACTGCTTCGTAAGTGTAAAATGATGTGTGACATGGAAAGGAGCTTTATGTTAGGACCAAAATTCTCAGCCAGCTTTGCCCTTCCCTGCTGGCCTGTATTTCCAGCTGCACCTTACATTATTGAGTCTTGAGCAAGCACAAAGTGCTGATTCAGAGCTCCTCCCCTGCAGTAGGATAGTCTGCAACACCCCCATTAAACAGGGGCAGGTGGCCACGTGAGATAGAGCAGGGTAGCAGCAAACCTCTTTACAATTCTTGTTATGGCTTTGGCAATTAACTTTTGCTTTAATTTAAAAGACAATACATTAAAATGCTGAAAGCTCTTCCCTCACATAAGAAAAGACATTCAAATCATCTGTCATGTTATCACTCACTTGAATCATCCATAGTGCTCCAACATGTCCTTATCTAACTCAAATGTCATACACTTTATAACTGAGTGTTAACAACTATACAGCTTTAAGGAAAATTCTAGCAATGTTAAAAAAGAAGGGACAAAATTCTGACATCCCTTCCTGAGCTGAACAGTGGTAAAATGCTGCAACTTCCATGGACATCAGACTTCCATTTCTACACCAAACTGTAAAGGAATGACTGATGATTCATGCTTCTTCATCAGCTTAAAAGATTCTGGAGCATGCATGGAGGATGCAATTGGGTTTCTGTGATGAAGTAAGTAAAAGTGACGTCAAATACTGTAAGTCCCTCTGGCAAAAAAGACAGGCAACAGCCACATGTACCTCTGGACATAGGCATGGGAGTACAAGTGATATTGAAATAGATTTATTTTCTTAGTTGAGAGAACTATCTGAAATAACTGAAAAGTTTAGTCCTTTAAGAGACAACTTGTTTAAGGATGACCGAAATGTATGCTACAGATTCTCTAATGAATAGAGGAATGATGGTGGGCTATGAATTTTTTAATGACTATCACATCTCTTTAAACGTCAAAGACTGATAAACAATCTTTCCCTTTTAATAACTTTCCATACATGCATTTGCAGTGGGCAGCCTAAGGAAGGAGCTTATGTGGAGGGGGGATCTTTGAGCTTCCAGGCAATCAGCATCTCTAGAAGTTTGCTAAATATGGCATCACCCGCAGACAGCTACGTAAAGTGCTTTGATGCCTGGGATCTCTGGACAAGGAGCCAACACATCCTGTGCATGCTTGGGATATTCCCAGCAGCAGCCAGGTGACCTTGCCTTTTACAAGCAGCAGAGGAAAGACTCATGCTAGGGAAGAAGGGAAGGAGCCACTGTAGGCCACAAGTAACAACACCAAAAGCGGAACACTTTCTGAGCATTGACATAGAACGAAGGAGAGAAATAAAAAAAAAAAAAAAAAAAGGAACAAACTGCTTTAGCAATTCAGCAGAGTCCGAATGTCAGATACTCAGCAGGAGTGAGGAGGAGAGAATTGTTCCTCAGCTACAAGAAATGGCTAAAACCAAATAAAAATGGAAATATCACAGGACAAAAATGAAAGCAGAATGAAAACAGGAGCCCTCCTGCCCCTGAATCCTAGCTCAAGCTCAGGGCACATAAGAGGAACTGTGATGCCCATCACAGAGGTTTTATTTTGTATAAACGACAGCTATTTATTATTTTAGTTACCAACAGAACATTTTTGGGGAATATTTCCCATGGTTGATTGCACTTTTAATAGCACATATAAAAGTCTATTTAGAATGCCAAGTTTTGCAATGACCAAACCTTTTATGTGAAAAAAATGAAGAGTAAAAAATAGTCATCCAAAATGCCTGTTGCTCTGCTAACATCCTCCTACAAATATCCACATGCCACGTACGACATATGAGAAGGCCTCAAGCTTGGAATGAAACAACATGGATGGGAGAAGATAAATGGCAAAAGATGTCCTATTGCTTTTTTTCCTTCACCACTTGGAATTTTTTTCCTTCACCACTTCAGCCTTTCAGCTTTATTAAATTGTGCAGGGGATTGGAATCTTTTCAGTGTCTGTACGTGCATGTGAGAGTGTAAACACATGGTGAAATCTAGTAGTTACACAAACAAGTTGAGAGGAATTTTTTTTAACTACTGAACTATTCCTTAGCTTCTATTGTTTCCATTTGTCATTCCTTAAAGTTCAATAAATCCAATACCAAACCATTAAGCAATCCTGCATCTGCTTCAATAAGCAACATTTGATTAATGGTAAGAAGAATGACACAGGGTGGTATTACCAAGAAGACTCATGCAGTGCAATACATTTTCTTCATTGTACCGGGAAAAAATACTGCTTTACTGAGAGCAGTACTGTCTGGCAATGGCAGACCCCGTAGTGGGAATTAGAGGATGCCCTAACTGGATTTGTCACCTGAATGAAGGCTGCTCGGATCTGCTGTTTTTTATCTCCCCCATGTGGTTAAGCAAGTTAGTAAGTCCACCTTAGAGAAGCGGCTTCCTTCCTCTCCAGAACATCTTCTAGTTAGCTGAAAAGGCCAGTGGTGGTCTATGAAAACATGAAGGCTGAACAAAAAATTCAGTATGGGAGTAGAAAGCACAGGAAATGCTCAGTCTCAAAACTAGTTATTCCAATTGTTCCCATATAATTCCTAAATTTACCTCTAACCTCCCTTTCCAGTGTACAAATGACAGTTACAACTTGAAACAGTACCCATATTTGACAGTTTATAAGTGGGTTTAATCACCCCAGTATGGATTTACTAATAATTTATAATCCAATTTGTCTTTGAAATAACTAATATTTCAAGCACCTGACATCAGAGGTATCTCAACTACTATAATCTCATTGCATCTAATAGCCTCAAACCATTCAATTGCCATCTCCCAGTACTTCTCGAACAGCAGTGATTACAGTTACTTTCCAGTTTTCTTTAATGAGTCCTGTAAATTACGGTAAATAAGCAGATAGCCTTCACCCTTTTAGTTACATGTATGTTTAAATAGGGGTGAAAAAGGTATGGAAAAAGAGGAGGAAATCCTTATTGTTATTTTAGCTATGCTGTAAATCTGTTATAAACATTAATGTAGCTATAGGCCAGTTTAGACAGGGTATAAACGACTGTCCTCCACTTTGCTCTTTTCTTCAATCATTAAAGTTTACTTAATATTCATGAAAAACACTTTACATCCCTGGAAGCTAAAAGCTTCTCTTTATTCACCGAACAATTACACCTCTGGCTGTATCATAAATTACCGACACTGCCAGGACAGCACACTTATAACCTTATCTGGAGGACCAATCCTAGATATGAGAAAAAAAATTAGTTTTCAAGCCTAATAATTAATAAAAATGCTTTGCTGTTTATTTAAGTCATAAAGAGTGCTCTTTATTTTTGGTTGTTAAATATTACCAGGATGACTAGCAAATGTTTCATAGTCAGTGAAAAATTTGAAATAGGGAATTTTCGCTGATGTTTGCGCTTACTGCTCACACACACTGAATTTCCCAAGAGATATATATGCAATTTGGTGATTGATCTTCCCTAAGAAAGGTCTAGCTGGAGGCAGCTGGTTTGAGCTGGGAAAAAGCAGCCACCAAACAGGCATTTTTCTCATTATGACAGGCAAGAGTGGCATTGAAGGTGATATTAAAACACTTTTCTTGCCTTGTCAAAGCTTCTCTGCAACTGGGATGAAACATGCACAGCTTTCCACAAACTGAAGTTCAAGAGTACACCTTAACTTTTACTTACATTGGGGAAAAAAAAAAAAAAAAGGCAGAATTTTGTAGAAACAACTTAGGAATTACAACTTATGCCTCTGGTGCAATCTTATGGATACACTGCTGTTTTATGCCCACAACTTTATTTTTCATTTCTTACAGCAAGTAATGATGCTACAACAGCTAAAACAAAGGAGTTGTTTTAGTCAAATTTCTGTTCTTATCCTGCAAAGGTTTTCAGAAAAAAATCATGATGTTGGGATGTTGATTGAAATTCCACTGTTCATCTATTCTCAAAGCTGTATTTTCTCCCATGAAGTGTGAGCAAGATTCTTCCTAGATCCAGTAGGGTATACGGTGGACACCCATAAAATAAAACAACTTTTGTTTTAAAAAAGATTTTAAATACATTGGTCTTAAAAACTAATGCTAGAACAAATAGGCCTAAAATCTGAAAGCTGCTATAGACAGAAATCTATCCTAAGTACTATTTACATGTCACTTTCTGCATGAAAAATAATCGGTAGCACATATACCACGGAGCAGTCACATGATTACTTTACAGAGAAAACAAATGAAAATACAGGTTTGACATAGCATGATCAAATTAAACACTGCTTTTCTGCTCCACATCATTTACAGACATAGAATTTGCTTTTTAAACAATACTGGTATTTGGAAATTGTTTATAGAACAATAAAACTATGTAACATTATTTCTGCTCCAGCTCCCTAGCTCCTTGCGTAGCTATACAATAACGTTATCCTCAGTTTGTCGCAGCCCTTGTTGTAAAGTTTCTTTGTTACTGGAGCGCAGGTATAGAACAAAACCAAAAACAAAGTCTTCAAGATACTACTGTTAAGAGCAGCTTTTAGTTCTGTAAACTAAATGAGTCACTGATGATGATTGTTGACATGGTAGAAGATAAGGCACAAGCAAACCAGGATAGCTTTGCAGTGATTTCCATGTCATCTGGCTTTCCTGGCCTTCAACCTTAAGAAAACCCAAGTTTGAATATCAGTGGTCAAACAGCATCAAAGCAAACAACCAGTGCTCTCAGCGCTCAGAAGCTGAGTAACAGCTGCCCTTGTGTTTGTCTTTTTGTGCCTCAGATACACACAGGAAAGACTGACCCAGTTCTCAACCACCTGTGTCCCACTGTACACGGGTTCATGGCCACCACACCATGCATGGAGCATGCCATGCACAAACAGGAAGGTGGGTAAGTGGCTTTTAAATGTTATTCTCGCCCTGATTTTCCCAGCCTTCTCTTCTGTTTCACAGTCTCATGTTTTGGGTTCTTTCTCATGCTCTGGTCTGTAAACACAGCCAATGTTATGGTATAGTTTCACGGTAGTTTACATTCCTGTTCTTAGAGATATGGACAGCTGATGGACAGTTGTCTTGACCAATGGGATGGAGAGAGGTGTCAACCTTCTCCCCCAATCCCTGGCCTTTGTAGAAATACTATATATGGAGTCAGACTTTCAAATAAAGCAGGTTTTTTAGTTCGTGCCTTCTGATCAAATGAGTGTGTGTTTGTGTGTGTGATGAACTGTCATGTTATTATATTGCACTTTTCTCCTACATCAGTTCTACAGTTTATCTGTAGAGCAACAGTGCATAACTTATAAGTTGTACCATATAATATACAAGAATATAATAATACAAGAAAATAAAGAAAAATGCCACTAAACTGACTTTCCATAATTGGGTCTACAGGAATTCAGAGTCTCACTAGTATGCTAAATATCAGGATGTCATAGGACAGCAGAGTCAGTATTTTGGGAATGAGGAATGTCACGTAGCCTAAAAAAGATTACTGAGTGTTTTTGCTTCTCTAAAGGAAAAAATGGATGATATTAATTTTTTTGTTAAACCAATCATTCGGGCTTGTGTTCCAATGAAACAGAAAGTGTTTCTGCCACTTTCTATCACTCTACATACCATTTCTATACTCCTAAAAAGATCCACTATTTTTCATAAATGTTTTTTCAAAATGTGATTTCTCTGTTGATAAATAAAGATACCTCCAATACATACACCACTTCCTAAATCTATTTAAACCATGTTAGGGGCAGAAACTTGGAGAATTTCATAGCCAGACACAGCAAATTACTGTCAACAACCAAAATAATTTTTTTTAAACTACAGAAAATTTGCTTCAGCTTTAAAACACTGTTTAAGTGTTCAATGAAGCTCAAATAGTAAGCATAAAAAGCCCCTGGATTAAAAGAATGCTCCAGTCCTGCGTGTCTTGACACAGCATGATAAGTAAAATTAATGAGAGCATGACTTATACGGGGCAGCACAGAGGGAACCCCCCCAAAGCCAAAACTACAACAAAACCCACAAACAACCCAACTCTAGCAAAAGCAGAAAAACCAGAAAAACTCTTATCAAATTCCAGAAGAATTAATTGCAATGTGCCATCAATAAAATTTAAACATCAAATTTTGTTTACAAAATATCACTTGCCCCTTACATACACACAGTATAGAGATACTGACAAACTGATATGTAAAATAACAGCAAACACTTTAAGATCCTCTTAGCACAATGAAAGCTAAATTGGTGGGGAAAAAAGGTAGGTTCAATTTTCTGCAGAGGCATAATATACGTTACTTGTACTCAATAATCAGGTCAGACAGACACCTAACGCCCAATCAATCATACATCCTTTGATCAGGGGTACAGAAACCTCAGGGACGGATCATTGTATGGAGGCAAAATTCAGGCCCCTTCGGACTGAGGTCAACTGAAAACCGTCTCTACATGTGAGATCAATTGGAGAATGAATAATATTTCCAGCCTGACACTGTCTGTAAGACACTGTTCATTCTTCCAACAATATGATTTACAATGCTTTAATTTCTTCATTCATAATATCTCAAATGAACTTTGAGTCCAAATGACTGCAAAGTCTCTAAAGAAAAGCTGAAAATCTAAAAGGCATTTCCTAACTGAAAAATATATTCACGGCACCCCACACCAAAAAGCATATTTAGCATATTAAGTGAGCAGGAAACCAACTTTGTTATACATACAGCTGAAGAATTACCTGTTTTCAAAAAACGGATAGTGCAAGACAGCAGCTAAAGATAAACAGCAAAAATTATGTTCTACAAGACTGAAGTATGTGGCAGAACCAGAATTAAGAGATCGTTTTTCAAAAGTTCTTGTCTTGGCAATCTCATAACCTTTGTAAGTTTCTTGGATGTCCAAAAAGCATTAATATACACTGCTTTCTCACTGAGTTACAGGGCGAAGGGATTACACCATTTTACCCTTGCTAAGTTTCATTAATGTTACTTAAATACTTTCTTTAATCCCAGGACAGACCTTTTTTCCAGTGTCATGTTATTCTAGCCATGATATTGCTCTCCATGCGTCCTCTTTTTTCACTAAATGGTGAAAGTAGAAGTTACTGCAAAAATATCTATAGTTGATCTGAAGTTGTGTCACAGAAGCACTGTCTTACATGTGGGTTTCAATCTTTCAAATGAAAAGACTATGCCAACAAGTATTTGTACCTTGAGTAAAAAAAAACCCAAATTGTTTATTAAGAACGTTACAGCAACACCTCTTTGTGCCTTCCAGTTAAGTGCCCAAAGACAGCTTTGAAAGAAATGCGTTCCCATGAGGAAGGGCTACACAGCAAACACATAACTCTCTCTTAAAATGCTTTTGAAAATTCTGGGGAGAAGAATGCCTTAGCCATTGTTTTCTAAAAGACTTCTGATGAAACGTCTGAGTTTAGCTGATGGTTAATGCAATCAAATACTAGCACTAGTAATTTGTAAAGATACCACACACAGAAAATACTGAAAACAATCAAAACTCCCTAATACATGTTTTAGATAGAAAAAATATCTGAATCTTCCACAATATCCCTACAAAAAAAAGAAAAAATCATGAAATCACAAAACACAGTAGGACTATTACATAGTTTGGACTTATGGTTCTAAGTATCAAGAAGCTGTAAGGTAGAACTGTCATGAGAGGGAATTTCCTTCATTTCTCTGGTGCAGTCCCTGTAGGTACAAGAAATTCATCACACAGGGAGTCAAAAAAGGGCACTCCATGTGTAAAACACAATGTGGTACTGACATCCTCTTCATTTTTCCCAGCTGTGCATGCTACAGACCCTCTGCATCCCATGCCTGAGCCTTGGGATAGACACTCACTGTCCCTAAATGTGGAGTAACAATTTGCTCCCTATTCACTCTGGAGAAGCACTGGAGAGAGCAGATGTGGGATCATGTGAGGAGTGTAGCCTTCTGCAGGGCAGGGAAGCAGGAAAACTGTCAAGGTTGGGGGAGCAGCCCCTATCATGTAGTCACTGCTTCGTACTTGGTTTCATTCACGGTCATGTGCAGTTGGAATTGCTTTGCTGCCTCTCTTGTACCTTCTGATACATAACTGGAAGATTCTAGCATTTTATTTCAGTTAGTAACAAATGGCAGAAACAAGCCAAAATACATGTGTTGATATCTACAGCACAAGAGGACAGTCTGCTAACAAGAGCAGAATAAATATTCCTAGAAATCACAAGTTTAGTGAATTTTTGTACTTACTACAATAGCAAGGAAATCCTTATTTCTAAATATATAGTATTACAATCCAAAAAAATCTTTGAAAAGTGGTATTTCCATTCCTGCCTCCCAAAATTTCCTATTGCTTTCATAACCAGATGAACAAAAATAATGGCTTTTAAAACAGACTAATACCTCCAAAGTCTGAATCACATCCAAAATTAATCTAAAAATGAAAAAAACCCCATGTTTCTAAAAGTGGCCTAGTGTATCAACACAGTACAGCACAGACTCTTATTGAGTGTGTGATTTTTATCTCAATGGGATATTGGAAGCAGCATTTCAGCATCATTTGAGTCACAGTCCTCTGAATGTGATAAGAGACCAGGAAAACTAATGCAAGAAATGTCATCAGCTCCTACTTGTCTTCTTGGGTTTTTTGGCACTTGTTCTGTTACTTGATCCAAAACCAATACAAATATGACCCAGAGATATAGACTGGCAGAACAGCCACTTGGATCAGAGCAGATGTGCTTTCCTATTTCAGGACTTACAGTCCGGCCTCTTACAGAAATCTTTTTTTGACCCCAAGTTGCTCTTCTGCCTGGATTTTTTTTTTTTTTTGGTTTATCTTTAAAACATGGATTGAAGAAAAATACCATTCAAGATTAAGGTTTAAAAACATCTGGAGGTGGATGAGCACATACATAGAGCACCTAAGAGAAAGGAGAGCACAGTACCCAAGTAAGGACAGACTACTCATAGCCATTAAAGATATGAGAAGAACTGCAAGAGCAACTCCAGTGGAGATCAAATCTCTGTATGCAGTCTTCTTCATTATGACGATTGAGTAGACAAAAAATACGCGAATGTTTAGAGCTTTATTTGCTTTTCACCTTCCACTGATCCCAGGATTAACTGTCATGCCATGAAACCAAACATAAAAGTCCAGTGGACTATATAATGCAGGACTTGATAGCTTGCCTTATCTGTTCAAAGCCCTAGAATCTCCAAATCAGAAATGCATGCAATTTATTCTTTTAATATAGAAATATTTCCAGAGCAAATACTGCTTAAATGGACCTCAGCGACACAGAATTTCCATTTCCCCCCTCAATGTGGTTTCTACCAACTGCTCTGCTTAGCCAACATTATAAAGAAAGAAAACAAATAGTAATCTGAAATGCCTCTATTTTCACTCCAATCAAATGGCACTGAATCACAACTGAACGTTGTGTTGAATCAAGATGTGAAGTTGTCAGTTCACTGAAAAATTTTAGATGGGACTGGGAAGTATTTACTACAAAAGTGTTCTGACATCATGGGTTTACAGTAGTAAGCTGTGAACACCACTCTTTAGAGACTGAGAGTAGTAAAGAGAGGAACATTTATAAATCATGTAATAATACCACAGGTTAAAATTCAGGACAAAATATCACAGT
This sequence comes from Donacobius atricapilla, assembly GCA_013397315.1. Classification (NCBI taxonomy): domain Eukaryota; kingdom Metazoa; phylum Chordata; class Aves; order Passeriformes; family Mimidae; genus Donacobius; species Donacobius atricapilla. The sequence continues at coordinate 48,100 of WBMY01001251.1, forward strand.
CAAATCTACTCAAGTCTTACTTTCTGTACAAGGGAGATGAAACTTTCTTTTATTTATCACAATAAGGGACATTCTGCCTAGAAATTTTTAAAAACACTGATCTAAAAAAATTCCCAGATTTTGGCTGCAGTGAGTTTTCTTTACCACTAAGTTCATATCCCATGCTAGGATATCCCATATCCCACACTGCACAATTTGAGGTGTGATTGTAATAGGCAGGGTAAACTTGGTATATGGAATTGGAATTTTTTGCATGAGTGATAGGATTTTAAAATGTTATATCTAGGCTAATAAATGTTAAATACATGCCATTTGACACCTGAAAGCAGACTGATTCACAAATGCTATTACAATTTGTACAGCACTTCGGAAGTCCCAGGGAAATGGCAACTCACACATGTAAATTGCCAAGAACTGGCAAGGATGATAGGTTTTACGTTTGCTGCTTTATCAAAATCCTTCAAAGAAACTTACCACTTCTTCACAGTTGAGATCTACGGGAAAGCTAAGGGAAAGTCTCTCTCAACCACAGGAGCTTTTATCTAAATAACTCAAGACCAATTATTAATTTAGTTGAAAAAATCACGCTACCCGAGGGGCTATTTGATTATTCACTCTTGTTGCTACAGCTAATACATGAAGTACTGTAAATCAAACCTGGACTTTGGAAGACTTCATGTCTTTATGACTAAAAGTCAAGTTTGCAAAACAAATTCCAGATCCTACCATCATGTGATGTAGACTCTGATCTTTTCAAAGCACAGTCTAACTACCAATTACAGTAGAAACTCTCACACATAAATGCTTCATTATTTAATTTACAAAGCAACAGTCTGATCATGTCTCACAGTGATTCACAGCAGTGTTAACCTATCCCAGAAACTGCAAGCTCAAACCACAGCAGGCTTCAAAATCAAGCTTTTTGAAGTGTTTCAGGTCAGTAACATCATTCCACCTCAGGACCATTCTGCTTTAAAGTAGCTGTGTTGCATCTCTGGTGCTGGAAATTAGTTTCCTCTGGCAGCAGCAGGATATATAAATTAAAATATGTATGTCCTAAGTAAAAAGCAATGGGCAGTTATTGATCAGGAATGATCTCCTGTCACATGCCTGCATGGTGGCTGGGAGAAACTCCACACACTGCAGAAGTGATGGCTTTTCTCACTTCAGTTCGTCAAACATGCTGGCACTGTGATATACATCCTACCAGCACCATATGAACCATAGCTGAGAGTAGACATCAAGAGCAGTTAAAAAAAAGAAGAAACTATGAGCAATAACCAAGTAGGTGAAATGTTATGGCTGAAGATCATCATCCGTTGTTTTAAATTACTGAAGCAGACTTAGCACAGGTATGCAGCACTAGGTAGTATCGAAACTGTCCGCATGTTCAGATCAATTCTGCTTGCCACGGAGTTTGAAGGTCAGCAGAATACAGCTGCATGCATTTCAGAGCTGGAACTACCTTTGTAAAACATCTTTTGTTGCTCCTAATTTCCAATCAGTTGCATGTAGGCAAGAGGACATATCCCACTGAACATATGTTCATATGTTAGCTGACTATGCTCATAAACAGAGGAATATCCATGCCAGTAATTTTCCTCTCTACTGAGACTGGTTTCTTTAGCAGCAATGAATGCCACAGGCAGTGAACAGTAAATGCCCGCATGTAGCTGGAGACATGCACACGTGTCTGTGCATGACACATTAGGTAAGAAATTCTGGGCCTCAGGGAAAGCCAGTGCAAGAAAACAATGGACCAGGAGGGTGGAGATGGGTAAGTCTGAAGCCACTTAAGGTTTTGGAAAACAAATAAGAATGGTTGGTCCAGGCTGGGACTTTGAAACAGCCAAGGTGTGAGCTACTAGCTATGCTGAGGAACATTAACTATTACTTTGGGTCCACAGTCAAGAAAAGCGTATCTAGCCCCACATCAAAAAGACTGGTCCATCATGGCCTCATCATATGATCCAGTTACAGAGTTTTAAGATACCTCTTCATTCTTCACTTGTTAAAAAAGGAGTAGCTATGATACACCCAGCTGCACCACTACAGACAGAAAGCTAACATTTTAGACAGACTGTCCGATTTCGAAAAGAATGATGTTGCATCTGGAAACTCATTGAATTGCCCTGAGTGTCTCAAAGTCACATTTTAGGGAGAACCATGATGACAGCACTCTGCTGGGCATTATTTACCTCCAACACAGCAGTAACAGATGTACTAGTAGCATGCTAAGCATAAATTTGCAGTCATACAAGAAACATAAACAACACTCTTCTGAAAGCTGCAAAAGATGTGGTGTAGGACCCAAACTACAACTGCCTCACCGTGGTGAGCTGTGATTTGTCTTTTTTTTAATAAAACACAGTATTCTGGGTATTCAGTGTTTCTCCCTATATGTCTAAGAAAAACTCATTTAGCTGTACATCTATTTCACAATCCTAAATCCACTACACTAAAAATGAACTAAGCATTGCATGTTTAGAAATACCAGTTTTTAAGAACTGAAGAGGCTGAATTTAAAGTATGCTTGGATTAAAATTACAGAAAGGAAATACAAGCCTCCAATTATTCTGCAATAAGACAAATTATAGCTTTATTTCCTTTGTTGAAGAGACTCGGAAAAGCATCACTATAAAAATGTGTTAAAATGAGAAGGAAATGGCATTCAAAACAGTTTCACTTCCTACTTAGGGCAGACCTGAGAGCCTGAGGAGCAAGCATGGAGGAAGGAGAGTGCTTGAAGAAAAGAATAAAAGCACAGTAGCTGGTACTTCTCTGCTATAACATTATCAGCCTGCTGAGACCAATTACAATAGCACAGACAGCACTTGCTTTATTGTGACCTTACTGAATTAAACCTGAGGAAAAAAACTCAGAGATTCAGCAGGGAATTTATTAAAAAATTTTAATGCCAACTTAAATTTGATCCAAAGGCCTCGATATTAAAGGTCATATCCATTACTGTACTGTGGGAAACCTTGGATCTCTCTGTTCCTACGTTCCACCCTTTCTCAATTTTGTTTTCTTTTTTAAGAGCAGGTCAGGCTCTCCTCTCAGCTTCACAGCATTCTGTATTAGAGGTACAAGACTGTTATTTACATTTTAAAAAGCCTTAGCCAGCAAGTCAAATAAAGAATTAGAAAAAAAGGTTAAAAACAAAAAACCAAAATCACGCAGCACTTATGAAACTAATGTGCTATGCAGATGGATTTAGCTACCTAACACGGATATAAAAAATCTGTGACCTGATGTAGATGGAATTATCTGTTGCTACTTCCAGACCAACTGTCCTCCTGTCAGGGGGCCAGGTATGAACTGACTACTGACTTGCACACCATAGCATAAGTTTAGTGTTTTTAAAAAATAAATTCTTAACTGTAGACTGTTACAAACATTTGAAATTAGAAGTACCACTACTGAATTCTGATCAGCTAGGCTTCACTGCTCTAGTGGAAGGTGTCCCTGACCATGGCAGGGGGCTTGAATTGGAACTAGATGGTCTTTAAGTTCCCTTGAAACCCAAATCATTTTGTTATTCTACGAAAGGCTCCTTGTTTTTCTGTGGTGATGGTTACTGGGTACTTCTTAAGCTCCATCATTGCTCTACCCAAACCTTTCAGCTTTACAGCAGGGGATACGTATACTAACCACCTGTGAAAGATATAAAGTGCACTGTGAAGCTCCACAGCGCTCTTCAGCTTCCCTGAAGGAAGTATTCCCTACAGATTTGCAGCATAAAGCTACTTTCCTTAAAGTTGAAGATATAGGAAAGAATAGACTCACAGACAGCCTGTACTTTACCAAAAGATGAAAAAGACCACAAGTTCTACTTTTACACTATATTGATCTTATTCAAATATGAAACTATAACAAAGGGAAAAAGCTCATGTTCTTGAATCCTTCAATAATTTTGTAGCTTACATTCTTGTGACTTCCAGAGTACTTTGTGCTCTCAAGCACCCATATTACTCAGCATAAATGTGTGAACACAAGTTCAGATGCTTTCAGTCTGCTCAGCTACCCTCAGAACAAAAGATTTATCCTCTCTTTTCAGCCTATGAGAATATACATTATGGATATTAATTACACCCCTTACTTTCTCAGTAGCCCCAGTATGCACTCAATGTAGGATGTCTGAGAAATGGAAGACAGTTGAAACACAAGTTCCCTGTACCAGGCCCACTTATATTTGAAAACACATCCCACCTGATGACCTGGTAGCAGCTATTTCAGTCTTCCCCCAAGTACCAGAAAACCTGACAACTGAACTAGTTTTACTTACACTTCAGGCTATGACGGCATTAAATATATTTGTGGAGGACAGTGAATAAAAATATTTTTTTCTGAACTCAATTCATACAAGATTTTATGTTTTTCATGCTAAGAGCCTGTGGCAAGGTTTTGGTAGAGGAGAGACTACAGGAGTAGCTTCTTTAAGAAGGTGCCAGAAGCTTCCTGCAGTGTCTGAGTGAGCCAATGCCAGCTGGCTCCAAGAGAGACCTGCCACTGGTCAAGGTCAGCAGCAGTGGTTGTGCCTCTGGGAGGAGAGGCAGGAGGAGAAAAAAAAAAGCAAACCTTCAGAATTACATCCAGGAGAGAGGAATAAGAGTATTTGAGATGAACAGCTCTGCAGACACCCAGGTCAGTGTAGAAGGAGGGACAGGAGGTGCTACAGACACTGGAGCTGAGACTCCCTTGTAGCCTGGGGCGCTGACCATGGTGCCCTGCAGCCCAGGGAGGTGCATGGTAAAGCAGAGACCCTCCTGCAGCCAGTGGAGGACCCCATGCTGGAGCAGGTGGACGCCTGAAGGAAGCTGGGACCCCATGGGAAGCAGGCCCCTGTCAGGACCTCTGGATCGGTGGAGAGGAGCAGGTTTGCTGGCTGTATTTGTGACCTTGTGAGGAACGCAAGCTGGCGCAGTCTGTTCCGGATGGACGGCACCCCATGGAATGACTCACACTGAAGAAGTTCATAAAAGATTGTCTCCTGCAAGGAGGCTCCTCATGGTGAAGCAGGGGAGGAGTGTGAGGAATCCCCTTTGAGGAGAAGGGAGCAGCAGAGATGATGTATGATGAACTGACTGCAGCCTGCATTTGCCAGCCTCTGCACAGAGGAGGTAGAGAAAAATTGGTAGTAATTTTAAGCCTGGGAAGAAGTGGAAGTAAGCCATTTTTAAGATACAGTTTTCTTTTTCATTACCCTTCTTTGATTTGATTGGTAACAAATTATACTAATGTCTCCAATACGAGTCTGGTTTGCCCGTGAGGGTAACTGGTGAGTGATCTCTCCCTGACTTATCTTAACCTATGAACCTTTCATTGCATTTTCTCTCCCCTGTCTAGCTGAGGAGATAGAGCAGCTTTGGTGGGCACTTGGCGTCCAATCAGGGTCAACCAACTGCACAGCCACACTAAATTTAGTTTCATATACATCTCAAGTACCTTAGGAGGTTTGAAACCAAAAGCACAAATAAAGTTTGAATGCTGCTGAAAGGCCACCATTTCTTAAAGACTTGTGTTCGTTCACACATTCGTACACTGACCCAAGTTTACCTTTCTAGACAGGGATGCGAATGACCTCTAGCTCAGAACCTGCGCAGCAGGTGCAGACCAGCTGCACTCCAGAACCTAAATATCACTTATTCACACAAGCAACCTACTGCAAAGCCCTCTACTTGGAACATGAAGGTACTTAACCTGCCATGCTAAAGAAAGTGCCAATGGATTTGTCTCATGAATTGCTTTACCCTTCAAAAGAGATTGGTTACACACACTTGCTTTAAATGCAACTGGATTTGGTAACTACTGTAATTTTGTTTAATAGCTCTTTCTTATCAGTCTTGTCTCATTCAAAAAAGGAGAGAGAGGTTTAATTTATGACTTAGGACATTTGCAAGAAGTCAACAAAATGGCTGCTAGACTAAGCTGGAATATTTAATACTTAGATTTCAAATAAAAACCAGCCTTGATGTTCCTGGTGTTCACACTAGTTTTCACTTGCCTAGAAAACAGCATCATCTTCTAAGTCTTTCCTCACTGCTCATTAGGCACGGTTTTTAGTTCTTATACTGTCTTTGATGTAGCCCATAAAACATGGTAAGACTGACACAATGTGGTCAGCATCCTGCCAGCTTTCTGTCTGTGCAGATTTCCTTCTTCAGAATACTACTCACTGGGTTTAAAGGAGACAGAGAAGAGTGAGGCAGATGATGAAGGTATACCTTCTGAGATAGACAGTGTTGTAAGGCTTGGACTATCATGCCTTAATTCCAGCTGTAAGCATATTTTGTGAATTTGGGAAACTTATTTGATTCCCTGTGCACCCAAGCCTTTAAATCTATGCTTATATTTAAACAGAGCTAGCCTCCTTGATTTCCACCTCAGTATCTTAAGGACATTGGTGAAATACACCATCAAAACCAGAATGCCTTGATCTCCTATAGCTCACTGCTACTTCTGCATAGGAGCAGTAAAACTGGTAATTCTCCCTGTCCTCTGTCTTGCCTCGCGAGCTGAGAGAATGGAAAAAGTCCCAGCCCTGACAATTCCCTGGGGATGGCACAACAAATGTATGAGCACTGTCACAGTCACAAAATTATTAGTAATAAAACAAGAAGTTTGAAAAGATTTACTCCCCTTTTTTCCTCATAAAGCATATCCTACATGTGGTAAAGGTATGTTACTGTCAATGGCCCAGGTTCTGCAGTATTATTTGACAGCATGACTTTGCATACCAATTTTTTTCTCTTCCCCCATGAGTATACATACATAATTTTAAAAGCAATTTACAACATGTCAAAGTGCTTAAGGAGATTCTTAAAAATCTAATGTATGAAGTTAACCATTGGCATGATTTATTATTGAAGTTCCACAGTTATAACTTGACAATTAAGAAATATTGATAAATGTAAACACATTATTGATGTCAATTAAAAAGCAAAAGATTGATTAACCTCCCAGAGGTATACTGGCATGAGCAGTTAGAGAGTAATCACTCCCACTAAGTATTCACTACTGACAAATGTGCAAAGAATTTCGACTTCTGTGAGACAAGAAATATTTTCATTTAAAATTAAGATAATTTGAACACAGAACCGAAGTACTGGGTCAACAACAAAATCAAGAGAATTATAAACAAGATCTGTATTAATGTGAAAGCCAAAGTGATTAGGTCACATAATGCTCTCATTAACCACACACTTAGGTGAAAATATGGTTAAGGATTATCAAAGCAACTGCTCAGCAAGTCAATTTTGCTCACAGAAGAAAAACTATGAATGTATTATTTAGCCACTACACTGCAATATTTATAACTGCCTTGATGAGGGACAGGACCTTATTTTTACAGCACAAACAGCAGACCTTTGTCTTAAACTATGCATTTATGCATTTTCTACTGGTGACAAAATTATAAAGGTGAGTTCCAAACTCTGCTTAGTAATGCTTCACTTCCTGCCAAGCAAACAATCAAGGAAGGACATTCAGGCAGCACATACGTCAGAGGGGAAACATGTATTTGACATACCCCAGAAAGGGTAACAACAGGAATCAGTCAAATTGTGATTTAAATGTGACTGGAAGACTTTGGGCTCCTTCTTTCTTATTCTTTTTACTTGCTTTCAGAATTAATGTACTGGCATAATGCCTGTCATGAAGATGAAGGGCACTGCAGCTGTAGCTCTTAATGGCCAAAAAAACCCCAGGCTCACCTCAGAAAGCACAAAGCTAAAGACAGCAGCAATGCACCAAGTACCAAGGAGACTGCGTAAACGCTAATTAAACTTCACTCTACACTCTTGTCTGGAAAACAGCTTTCCCTGCCTAAACTTCCAAGGGCCTGATCAGACATGCTGCTATTAGAGTCTAGCAACTTTCTTCCCTAAGCTTGGCCTTCATCACAACTTCATGGATCAAACACATTTCCTTCAAATACAGAGCTTACTACGAAGACATTACAGAATCTGAATTACTGCAAAAAAGGTAAAATTTTAAAATAGCATATTGATGACAAACCTTCTTTGTTTGAAAAAGCTTTTATGTGAAGGCCACACATATGTTTATTATCAAAATAAAAGTTGATCACCGTGAATTTACCTGGTTGCAAATTCAGTCAAATGGTACTGGTGACAGAGACCATGTTTGGTGCTATGATAACCCACAGGGGTATTCAGCGGATGCCCACAAGATTGCAATATATGCAGACATACCAGACACAAAGAAACATGAAGAGGGTTGTTTCTTTTTTAAGTAAGTGGGGGTTTTTTTCCAGAGTTTTGTAAAATGACAGTTAATGTTGGTGGACTATATAAACAGCTTCCATAAACTGCCTCTTGACAAGCAATTTCAAAATAAGAAAACAAGTGTCACCTTTGAAGCTGGAAAAATGCTAAAGTTTTAGTGACAAACAACAGCAGCCTGAAGATAATATGATGGGCAAATATGAAGCAGTCATGAAACCAGATTCTTGGAGCAAATTAGTCAAATGGAGGTCTTTGCAGACTGCCCTTGTCTTGAGAATGAAGAAAAGAGTAAATTCTTTAGACTTGAAAAACCATCTGTGGAAGAAACAGAAAAAAGGCATCTCATTCAGAGTGGCTGAGGCAAATTTTAAAACATATTTTCAGTGTGTGGGGAGAAGCAATGTTCATCTGAAAGGCCAGAAAAAGAATGCAGGTAGCTTCAGGAGGAGCTAAAATGCCTCCTCTTCCCTCTACTAGCTGTAAATGGAAAAACTGAAATTGTAATATGCTGAAAGACTGATGATTGAGCATGGGGTTGGGGGGGAAATGTGATTAAAAAACCCCATTTTACCACAGCTATGGGACCAGGTGACTTGTCATATAGTGAGGGTGCCAACACCAACACTGTCATCCTGAATTACAGACTGCAGTTCAAGGGCAGCAGAACACAATCCTGGGGATCAGAGGCACCAGACAAATGTGCCAAAGCTCCTCCTGGAGGGAAGTGTGCCTGCTTCGTTGCAGTGCCAATGAATCTGACAGTGTCTCCTTCCAATGAGCAGTACAAAATCAGGATGGAAAGTTTTCACACCAAGGAAAAAAGAAATAAAACTACAACAGATTAAAAAGCAACTAACAAATAATGAGAGATCAAGAGGTCACTGTTTCAATAACAGCACTTTTGTCTCTCCCCCTTTTTTGGAAGTCCTCAAAACAGCAATCCTTCTAATTTCCTCAGAGTCTAGCTGTACTTAGAACTGGTTTACCCCTGAGAAGCGAATTTCACGGGAGATCAATATTCTGATGTGAATGTAAGTCACAATATATACACAAGGCTTTTACAAGGTTGTATGTTTCATAAGTAACATGCAAGATTGCCATACTTCTCCTTTTCCTATTCAGTAAAAAAGAGAACCTCCACAAATGTTCTGCTCTGTAGAAGACATCACACAGCAAGAAAGACAAGAAGTTGCTCAAAGGTTAATACACTTTAATGCAAGAAGCTCAGTCTTCAAACCCTCCCTCAATGAGCACCACTGCAAACCAGACTGACAGGCATCAAAGCAAGATCACACACAGTCAGATTAGAAACACAGAAGGTCATTTGCTCTGTGATCAAAACTACAGCACTTATTTCTACCTTCCCTGTCTTGACAGTACTTTTTATTTGTAGTAAGACACACATACACACAACACACTTGCTGTTAACTCATTTGGAAAAGCCTCCTTGAAGTTTTGTTGCAAGAGCCACCCCTAAGAGCCATATTCATTTACACTCTGGGCTGAAACCCTTGGGACACCAAACCCAGAAAAGTAGACAGCACAAAGGGGCAAATGGCAGAGGGACACATCTGCCTGAAATGTGATCTTTCCTTGCTTCTGGAGCTTTCTTCAGCACAGAATGGTTAATGCTCCTAATGGTTTCAAGGAGCATCCGACTAGCCAGGCTGATAAAACTTACTCTTTTCCATGTGGAAGTTTGCACCCAGCATTTCCTTTATTGGATGTGACATACTGCCACGCTGAGTTGCTCACTAGAAAATAAGTCCTTCTTCTGTCCTTCAGACAGCCCTCATCTGTGCAGAACGTCACATGCTCACAGCTCTGGATGTATTATGTAACTACTGTTACTATTTATGATAAGGCCTCAACCTCACTGGATTAGCCATTAAAAACATGCAACAAAAATAATGACCGTTCTTTATGACAGATAATTACAGTATTTTAAATGCATTGGCCAACACTCAGCAGTCTTTATTTTTAGGAAAGGTTACTGCATACATCAAATGCTGTGTTTTACCCTAAGCTCTTACATCAGAAAGACAAAGCCTCATTCTACCTCTGAATTGCCTCCGCTGGCAACCTAAAGGTTATTTTCAATGCACAATCTACTTCGGAATTTAATACTGCGGACAGAACCTGCCACTTGTAGTTTAGTCAGCAGAATGAACAGCAGCAAATCACTTGTGAAAACACAATCTTGTTCTCCATCAGGAGAGTTAAATGAAAGCCTAAGGAGTAACACTGCTCTGGTGACTCACACAGGTGAAACCTGGACAGCCATGCCACCCAAAGACGAGTAAAACGTCTATTACATTTCCTGCGCCCTCAGATGCCAGAAATTAAGTTAGTATGACAGCTCTGGGTGTTTGGCGTCTGTTCCAATGTTGCACATCTCCAAAGCTAGCCAACATGCCAAGATGAAAAAGGTATTTGGAAAAGCTGGCCAAAGCAGACCTCACTGCTAATAAGTTCTGTGAAAGCACAAGTTCTGATTCAGCTGGGTTTCTGTTTAAATTTACCAAACCTTTTTTCAAAGTCGCTCCTATGGCACCTTTTTCTTTGTTCCTCCTCCTTTTCACCCCCCTAAACCTTATGGATATTTACTGTACATAAAATATATTTTCTCTCCTACTGAAATACACAACCAGTATAGCTCTGAATTTACTGTTTCCCAATTTCAATTTGAAGCTTTCTTTTGTTCACTGAAAGACAGGTATTATCCATCCTAAGTTCTACATTCCTTCACCTGTATCTGTGTCTAAGTCAAGAGCTCTGAATTTTAATATATGTTAAGGATTTCCATTGCTTTCTTAATCATGTTCTTCCTGGTAGGTTACTGTTATTAAGTATTTGAAGTTTTCAAACCACATGTAAAATAAATGCGACATGAACATAACAAAAGGATTTAAACTACCTCAAGGAAAAGAAAATACCTAAAAATATCACCCCAAAGAGCTTTTAAATTAAAAACAAAATAAAATTAAAACCACCAACAAACACAGGAAAATTCCCCCAGTGGCTTCTAAACCCTAAGTCAGCTGATTTGAATTCAGTTTGTGGCTTTGCCACAAGCTTCCAGCATAATTTTGGTACTTGCAGGTAAAGAACCAAACAAGTGAGAACTCATGATATGGTAAAGCAAATTAAAAACTGATGACCAGTACTGCAACAGGCTAGGAGCAAGAGAAATGCAAGAGGGTCATGCCAAACTTTTTCTACATTCTAGCTGCCAATCCAAGGATTTAGAAGTGTATAGGTAGTTCATGGATACCTAGCAGCAACTTGATAAAACTGTTTTATCAGGATATTTGTCCATTATTTGATTATGCCACTCACTTTTGCTTTTCTACCGTGAATGAAGCATTTGAAAACTTAACTGTGTGTACACTTGCTTTAAGTATAGCTAAATGGCCAGAGAGGTAGGAAAAATTCTCTGGGTGTAATGTCAGCTCTATCCTGGCTGGAAAATGATGTCCAACCATAATAATAAAAATACAAGGCACAAGCAAAAGCCGCAGCAAACATCCAAGGGCTTCCCTTATCTAAGAACTGTAAGTCTACAATTTTGCGTTAGAAAAATACATACTTTCGTAGAGAAATGGGTATTTGCCATTGTGAAGCTGGAAAAAAAAGATAAAATTCAAAGAGCTTCTCAAGAAAAGCAGTAAAATAATCGGTGATTTTAAAACTTCCTTGCAGTGACAAGCTTGATAAGAATAAACCGTATTAGAACTCCAACAGAATTGTCTGCCAGCAATAAGACATGGCTTGCCAATACCATACACATTCCTGAACAGTAGCGTGGTGCTGCCCCTTGTGTTCAAAGAGCTTTTCCAGCTATTCTTTCCTCTTGGCCTCAGAACTGCTGCCAACATAATGCAATACATTACACAGTATTTTGCAACCATCTTACATATACATAAAAATAAGACATAAAGACGACCTATAGCCTGAAACGAATACTAACAAGAGTTTTCAAAATGAATCTTCTCCTGCAAAGGGCATCCAGCCTACAGTGCTCTGTGGTATAAACACAACTTCTTCAGACAGCCAGAACATTTCTGAAAGTTTGGTAAGTTCCTTCTGGCAGTCAATTCCAATGTCACAAACTCACAACTGTGTAAATTGGTACCAGTCCTCCAAATACTCAACAAAATGCTTTTAGTCCAGAAGTACATACACCTTGACAATTACTAATATAGGAATATTTGCTGCTCAAAGGATGAGCAGTCAATTCAAACCAGGTGCTGTAAACAAGAGTAGTACCTCTACCTTTCCTTTTTAATAGCAACCATAATTCAAGTTGCTTGTCTTGCTAATATTTATTAAACATGCCTTAATATTTATGTTATTTTGATTAACAGAACGTTTCCTTATGGCTATACAGTCATGAATTCATAATAATATGAGTGCTGTATTAGTACAATGATTCAGTTTAATTCCCACTTCCATTCAAGTGTTCCTCAAATTCAGAATATTGCCAAGATAAGATACTGCTAATGAACACCTCAAGAAGGCACAGTACTCGGCTACACACAGCTGCACTGGCAACTTGGCTTGCTGAAAAAGAAAAGATCCAGAAGAATTGTTCACGTTTCAGCACAAGACCATACTAATAATTTTGACTATGGAGAAACATACGAATATGAGATCAAAATCTCACACTAAGTATGACGTGGGCTTTTATGAAGGTGTAGTCACGAAGCATTTCATTAGGAGAAATGGAGCTAAACTTAGTACAAGCAATGGATATTTCAAGGATTAGAATGTACTTTACAACATGCTGCAAACATGAAAAATGCTGCAAAATACTCAGTATTTATCATTATCAGTGGAACCTTTCTAACTGAGGTTTCATGCTTCAGCACCACATTCCTTCATTCTACACATCTGAAGGGAAAAGAGAGGCCAAGCCTGATGAAAAACAACTCAGACTCAAAAGAAAAGTTTATCTGTTTCCTTAAAAAAACACAGATGACCAGCCAGCTGTAAAGGAGGTGGATTCACAAGTCCCGACTATCTGAGGGCTCACGGTGCATCTCTTGTCTCCCTGATCAAGGTTTGTGCAAACCACGATTCTCATCAGTTTGGATTGTTTAAAGAGACAAACAAAAGCTGTGGAATATTAAAACCCTTTTATTGAAGAGTACTGTAGTTGTGTGATGTTAAAACCAGTAAAATTGACAATAAAGGCTCAGAGCTGCCAAGAAAAACAAAATATTCCTTCTTAGCTGGACAAGATGACTGGCAGTTCCTAGCTACAATACAAAACTGAGGAGAAAGCACTACAGAGGGATATGGAAGAATGAGACATTCCATAAATGAAAACAAGGCTTTAATCAGAGCACACAGGTCTACTATAGCTTTTGAACTCCACTGTTATGTGGAGTTCAAAACCTGAGAGACAGGATGGCAGACAGAAAACTTCAAAACACTCAGTATTCGCCAATCTTCAAAGTGGCTTTTATAAATCTGAAATTTCAGCAGCAGCAGTACATTTCAGAGCAAATACTCCTACCACTAACATACTAAAATTACTAATAGTAATAGAAACTCACAAATGAAATCATATTAGCATAGCTGGGGAATGGCTGTTATGACAATCCTCAAACAACTTCAAGACTTCACCTCAAAACTTTCTAAAACTTTCTATTTCACACTTATTTGTGACAATGCATTTCATACAACACACTTCTCTACAGGAAAAACATCACAAAATTTTGTTGTTTACACAGTAAACACATACACACATGCAAATCTTTGCCAACAGTGTTGAAAATATGAGTTGTTCCTTCCTTTAGCCAGACTATTACAAAATTGAAACCAATAATAAGCAGAGGAGAACTAAGCAGAGATTAATGTTCCTCCATGCTTTTCAGCATTATAAAGCTACTTTTGTAACACTCAAGCAAATTGTACAGTGACTGACATGAACAAAATGACAGTAATCTGTCACTACTTCACATTTCCCAGTAGGCTGATTCAAGTAGTTATTTATGAACCTTACACTTCAATGGTCACTTTGATGACTAAACCATAAATTAGAATGTAAAATGAATATAAATTTGATTTTAGAGTAACAACAAATTGTCAGCAAAGAGGGATATTATTTAATTTCTACTGACAGACTAGAAAAAAGTCAGCAATACCAAGATGAACCACACCACAATGAACCCCAAACTTAGCAAAAAACTGTATGCTAGATCTCATGTTTGCTTCAGTGCTTCTGCATTTAAAAATAAAATCACTTCATATTATGCTTGGTTAGTTTTAAATATAAAGTCTTAATAATGTCAGATGACTTCATTACTTCGATCTTCAATTAAACAGAGAGAAAGAATGAACTTTTTCTATAGAGCATGATGAAATTTGACAGCAAGTAAATATTAATATGAACTTAGATGCTCAGGTTTTTAATAGTCCAGAAGAAAAGCTTTTAAGACAGTGTTGCTATTTTTACAACATTTATCTCTTGCTTTACAGATGGGAGTGAGATGACACCAAAACATAACAGATGTTCTGCAAAGCACAACAGTTTGCAATTTTTTAGGAAAAAAAAGTTTTTATTAGCCGAACAATCAACTCTTGCAGGGATGCATGTCAAAAAATTATCTTGATAAAATAATTTTCTTCTACCTGATAATTTTTTGCTAAAAAGTTCCATTGCTTATTATGTTATGTATAATAACATTTATTATCCATTATTTTTGAAAACATGTAAGATAAACCCTTCCAAAAGTGAATGCAGTGTGATTGTACTTTGTCTGGAAAATGTCTAGAAGTGTAACATTAAAAAGATATTTCAACGTAAGTTTCACTGTCTTAGCAGTGTTAAAATTGGGAATGTGTGCCAGTGTCTTCAATATTCCCTGCTTTTCAAGTATGTTTTCCCTGAAATTCTTACATGGAATGAGAGTGATCCAATTTAAAACCAACCTTAGCAATTTGGTTTTTCATGTTGGAGAAGCCCCTTAAATAGCTGATATTTGAAACAAGCATGCAAAACCCTGCAGACTTAGCAATAACTGAGGCCGTTCTGAATCATTCTGGTATGTCCCAGTGACAGTAACAAAAGCATAACAGAAAGCTGCTGACTGATGCTGAGGGGCAATCTTTAAGCAAAAAAGAAAACTTCAAAAATGTGTAAGGCAAGACCCCCACCCTAGGCAAGAGTCCAGCCTGTCAAGAGTCTGTTTTAGAGAAATAATATCTTTTTTTAGGGTCTACAGAAACAAGGTTACCTGGGCATACACAGGACTTAGAGAGGAAAGAGAAGTTTTATTTTAAAATCTGGCCCAGACCTATTAGGATGTAGACCAGTAGAATCATGTTTTGCTGAGAAAAAAAGTTGGGAAGTTTTTATTTAGCAAGCCTTTATCTTAAGCAAGAATTAAAAGAGCTGAAAATGCCAATTATCACCTAGAGATATGAGAAAAAACACCTCAACATTCAAATATAATTGCATTGGAACAATCCAATCCAAATTGCATCTTTGAAAACAATTAAATAAAAAAATAACAGTGTTTGGGTTAAAAAAAGATAGCAAAACTATGGTAGCACAAAACAACACCTGTTCCTGGGAGAAGAAAATAAAAAAAAATTAACTCACACCTAAGTAGCCATACTTAATTGTCAAATCAAAGGGCCCAGCTCCCTACTAAAATAAGAATCCATCTGACTGACCTGCTGGTTGTTTAAAGAGCCATACTAAAACAAACCATGGAGGAGCAGGTGCACATATTCATTCAGTGTTTAATAAGAGTACTACTGAGCTCTGATTGGTGTCAGCAAGCACAGATTTTGCAAGGAAGGAGCAGCTTAAGCACTGCAAATGCCCGTAGAGAGTTCAGGCATAGAAACTTGCTTTCTTGCAATTTTTAGCGGCCACTTTAGAGAGACAGTGGCTGTGAATGAAAAGTTAAAAAGTATCTAAAGTTCAATCAAGTGTACTTCATTTCTTAGTAACATGGTACCTAGTGGAAGGAACAGAGATGCTATAAATGCTACTCAGACAAGGCTGAAGAAAAATACTGCCAGTGACTCAAATTTTCCAAAGAAAAACCCATCACGCTGTTTGAAGACATTTAGCCAGCATTTATGTAATTCACTTCAGGATTTTCTTGTTCTGTTACTATTCTAACACTTTATCTGGAGATGGGAAAAAATGAACACGGAAGCAAGTGAGACTATTTGGATTGAGTGTCAAAGTCACCCTTCTGAACCTATGACGGAGGACAAACAAATTCAGATGAAAACTGATGTTCATCTAGAGATGTTTTGAGCAAGGATCTAATTTTTTTAATCTCTAGCGGCGTGAGACAGTTAAACGAGTAGTGGACAACTCCTAAAAAAAATGAGAGAAATAAACATACCTGCCGTTGAATAACCTCTAGGTTTGCTTTGGCTTTGTTCAGTAGTTCTTCTATTTTTTCAGAATCTGCTATGTTCTTGTTCTCTCTAAAGGCATCTCTTATCCTTCTGATGGCGTATGTCCTAAACACAAACAATAAGAGGACATGTATTCATAGATGTGCCATAATTTATGTCATTTCAACATTCTTTAAAACATGTTGATATTAAAATAAAATGCACCCNCATTTATCTTTTTATTCAGGGTTTTGTCTTGCCCGAGTTAAAGTAGTGACCAGATCCTGAAATTTTAAAAAAAGTGGCTCTATTGGAGGTTACTGTAGAAAAATGTCATATTTCAAGTATAAGTCCAGTCCTAACTTATTGTTGCTGCTGAAGCCATATTGTTGGATGCCCAGCATGGAATACTGCAAAAGTCAAGAACATTACGAAAAGGCTAATAAGGACCAGAAAATCATTCCTGAGATTAGTTTGAATCCATGTGACTATTCTTAACCTGCATATTCTAAAGGTCATTGAGCTAGACACTAAATACAATATACATTTCTTCTAGATGTAGTGTTGTAATCTAGCAGTCAACAAAGGTAGATTGATGGACCAATTAAGACAAAAAGGCCTCCTTCTCTGTCACCCTTTTCCTCTCCTGACAAGGTCTATTTCATCCCTCAGTCCAATATCTCATTTCCCCACTAAGAAACAATAACAGGACATGATTTCTGCAAGCCAGAGGAGGTTATGATCTCTGCTTCCAGAAAGGAAGGTCCAAAGCTGCAGCTTTCCCCAAATCCTGCCCTTTCTTTCCAACACAGTAAAGAACTTCCACATAGTCTAACGTACTGCCAGCCTCCCTTCCCTCACCTCCCAAATAGGGCCAATTTCCATCTGAAAATAAAATTTTCAGATGGACCAGTAGATACTTCCATTACATAGGTCCTCAGGAGGGGCTGGAGAAATGCAGTAAACCGGTCTTGCTCATTTATCTTCCTCATGTTCCAATTCTGTAGCACCATATCACATCACTATCACTTCTGCTACAAAAAGTAAAACCCCATGTGTGGCACTGGAAGGAAACAAAAGGCTGCAAAAAGCCCCCACAATTAGTTCAATACTTCAATAACCCTTTCCAATCTTGTATGAAAGTGGAACACAAGAACATAACTGTCTGAAACACTATCATAGAAAATCCAAAGACAAGACTTGAAAAATAAAATTATTGGGGGAGGAGACTGAGGAGAGAGGAAGAAGGGGAAAGATGAATAGCCAGTGGCACTCCATTCCATTAGATGGTGCTATCCAGCTCCTAATGCAGCTTTTACCAGCCAAGCAGAGTATTTTGTCTTTGAGCTCATAAATAATACATTTCAATCAGAGGAATCAGGATGGTTGTGGAGTGCCACTCTGCCGCCGCACTCCGGCAGATGGTGTGTGCTTTTAATTAGGGCCTGTTCACCTATAATGTGACACTGGGGTGCGGGAGGGAGTGAGCGAGTGTGTGTTTGGATGTGTGAAGTTAATAGAATGTATTAAATATGGAAGCTCAATCTCATCTGCAGCTGTTGTCCTAGCAGGACATGAAGGGGAAAGCTGATTATTTCTTCTAGAAAAGAAACAACCCCAAATCATTAATATATAATGTAAGTCTGTTGCTTGATAATGGAGAGTTTTCAGATCACCCCATATACATATATAGGTTAAACTGTGCAAAATTTGTAATATTTTCTGAAAGAAAGGACAGGTTTCCAAGAGATACAACAACAAACATATCTTTAGCTTAAAAGAAAATAAAATAACAGCAAGTATCTATTAGTGGGTACAAGTCTTTCAAAATGCAATACAAATGAGTAAATGACATCTACATAAAAAAGAAAGATGGGACAAAACCAAATTCTTGCTCAGTATAACACCTACAGACTGGAGGTGTTTTTTTTTTGTTTTGTACATATGGTGTGTTACTTGTTCCATTTGCTGTCTCTTCCTCTAATTACACCTAACAATTGTTGAGAAAGATATGTACACAGAAAACAAATTTTTATCTATAATCACAAAGTTGCACTGTTTTTACTTTCTATTCTTTTACCTTCTAATTTTTTAAACCTTTATGAGCTTTAACACCTGAAGGAAGTTTTTTTATATAGGCTTTAATGCAATCTTAATTCTACAGCTAAATCCATATATCTCTAAACAAACTTCAAAGACTAGATCTATAGCTTGGAGCTACTCTTTACCAAAGTTACACTGAGATTTAATGTATCACTTAAAATAAGGATGAGCTCAAGTCAAAGCTTAATCCCAATACTATGAGTGTAAAATAGCCTTTCTTCCCAGGGAGGTAGAAAGGGAACTATTGAGAGGTACCAGGGAAATATTTTACCAACATTGAAATCCTCTAAAATTATGTAAAAAGTGTAAGTCAAGATATAAACAAACTGGAAGGCTTTTTTTTTTTTTTNGTTTTTTTTAACAGCAGCTTTTTATATGCATCAACAGTTGTGAGCAGTGTCAATTCAGCACCTTAACACTGGATATTTCAACAGTTTCTGAAGTGAGAATGCATTATAAGCTAGAACTACCATAAGAAATGCAATATTGCTTCAAGTCCATGAAAAACTAAACCCTTCTGACAGTACAGTAGTGTGTGTAAGCAACACATAGTAAAGACACACATGTATGAGAACAACCGGCTCATTCAGATATGTATCTGTTGGGGTTTTTTTTACAGATCACTGCCCCGGAGATGATCTGGCTGATGAACAGACTGGTCTGCTAATAAGCCACTCTAATGGAGTGTATTTTCAGTTCAATGAGCATAACACACCAAACCCAAACCTGTGACATTTGAAAGCACACCCAGAAATGCCGGTGGCAGCGAATACATGGTTGTCTTCATGAAACTTTACATTATCTTAGAAGAAGCACTATTTGCAGGCAGTGTGAGAGCTGAAAAGAAGACTGGCAAGTGAAGTGACGGCTGTACCTTATGGACGATTATTCACCTAAAGGGGCACAAAGGAACTGCAACAAATTTAAGCCAACGTAAAGAGGAGCTATTGCAATTTTGCCACCCTGGCAGGCACAAACCCTCCCTCTGCCCCCTTTGGGTCACCACAGTCAGTCTGATATTTGGCCCCAGCTGAGCCAGTCCAACTTGGGAAATCGACAGAAGGCCAACCTCTTACAAGACTTAACTTCATTTTTTGTTGTTTTGGGCTTTTTTTTGCAAATGAGTGAGCTTCATCAGCTCTCCATGGAACTGGATGAGCAACATCACTGAGGAAGAGCGAATACAGCAGTATTGATTTTGATGGTTCGAGTTTGAAATTGATCCCATTAGAAAGGCCAAGCAAGTCACACAAACAGGGGGCGCCTTTCAGTGAGAAGGTACAAGCTAACTCTCCAGAGAAACAGAATAGGAAAGCAGTTTTGGATACAGTACACTATAAGAGCTCCTATAGACCCGTGGGAAAAACCTAGTTCCTAATACAGTAGTATTCATTAGGAAACATCATTTATATTAAGTCTTAAACTACATTTCACAATTCATTATT
This sequence comes from Donacobius atricapilla, assembly GCA_013397315.1. Lineage (NCBI taxonomy): Eukaryota > Metazoa > Chordata > Aves > Passeriformes > Mimidae > Donacobius > Donacobius atricapilla. The sequence continues at coordinate 68,264 of WBMY01001251.1, forward strand.
TTTTCCACCTATTCCTTGAAAACAGATATTGAAAAATGGCTGAAAGATACAAGGTATTTTGCTTTTATCATCCAAGTGCAATGAAATTGGAATGGAGACCAGCTTTGATTTTATCTTCTGCAGACTTCTCCAGTGACCTAGTGACAGAAGGACCCAAGCAAGAGTGCACAGTTGAACATACTCACTCAGCACTCTCATACATATGCACACTAAAAAGACCTCTTGTGATCCCTACTTATGTGCATCTGTCACACAATTAATTCCCAATTAAATCAAAAGAGTGCCCTCGATGGGCAGTAGACTCGGTGGGATGGCTTCAGACCAAAGCCACCGCAGGTGGATGGTTACGCAAGGCAACAGATGCACATCAGCAGAAAGCAGGAGTGGCTGGGGGTTATAGGAGAACAAGGCCACGGCCAAAACATTACCACAGACTCTCAGGCAATGGGCACTGCCTGCTAACGTTATGTGACTACAGTGCTGCCAAATAATAGTAAAAACTAAAGAGAAAGCAGTCTTCAGCCCAATACTCTACCTGCAAAGACTTTCCTCTCTTTTCTTCCCTGAAGCACAATCAAAAGCCTAATGTGTCCTCATGAAAATGAAGTCTACAAGAAGCAAAGTCTGAAACAACAACTATTAATGAAAAATCAAATCACAATCCAGGTACTTCAGAAAATAATAACTGCTTGGAGACTTATATATTTTATTTCAAAATGTTTACTTATATCATGCCTGACCAAAAAAAGAAAAAAACTACAAAAAAAACCCCTTTGTGCTCTGCTAAATGAAAAGAAGCTGAAATAACATCACAAAAACATAGTTGCTTAAGGACACAGTTCCGAGCTCTCAAAATAAACCTGGCCAAGCAATGTTTTTCTCAGTACCACTTTGCATTGACCAGTATCACAACACACTGAAGGTTTAAGTCATCTTTCCAAGACATCTTTACAAACATGTCTACATCTTGGCTTTCTGCTTGTCAACAAATGCAACATATTAACAGGCCACATCATAGTCACAGGCACCACACTGCAGAACAGAATGCCTATGACAAGCTGGTGGCCATGGAGCACACACATGAAGACAGAAGAGGACAATTGTAGTACACAACCTGCTCAAGCAAAACAGATCACAAGAGAAGGGATGACCAGGTTAGAATATTCATATTCAAGACTTTTGGGAAAGGTCGAGAGTAAAATGCATTTTTCCTTGACTTGTATTCAGTAAATTAAGGCAAGTGAGCAGTAGCCAAGCTCTAGGAAGCCCACTGGGGTTAACAGCTCTGGAATGAAGAATATGATGCTTTTATTTAAAGATACAATGTGTAAAAGTGAGATAGTCATTTACAGTAGAGTAACATTACATCAAGTGAGGGACCCTTTTCATAAAAGGTCAGTTTGCTTTTACTAAACTATATTTTCTTACTACTGCTGCCTTCCAACTCACATCTATTAACTTACGGTAGCAACAGGATGAATTTTCAGAATTTCCCTTTATTACTAGCAAAATGTGCACTAGGTGAGATTTGCCCAACTAAATTTTTAGAATTATGCATTGTTTAAGAAGAAAAGTTCTTATAACAAAAAACCATCTGCAGAAAAATAATTTTAGCTCACAGTAAAGTTCTATTAGCATTAGTGAAGATGTCTTCATGTACAGAATTACTTCTGAGGGAATGCTTACTTGGATGTATATATGTGTACACATGTATATTTCCATATCTATGTATATGTATATATTTACAAATTTTTTTCCTCTATAAAGGTCTCATTAAAAGACACCAATTAAGCTGAAGCAAAGGCTGAATGTAATTACCATCTAATACTAAAAAACCAAACACTTGACAACAGATGTGGATTTGAGACTGAGAGGTAAGTACCTCACGGGGAAGTAGTTGTGACTGATCTAATTAAACCCAAGACCAACAGAGGGGAGTGGACGCAACATTTTATCAACAAGTTGTTCCTCAAACGCCATCACTAGACACACTTTCAGCACTGCCACCTCAAGTTACAGCACAACAACAACTACATTTGCCTGTTTTCTAAAAATCACAGCAAAGCCTATTCTTGCAACCAGGGTTTCTTTGGGGGATTCAGAGTGATGGCTGGATGCTGGGAAAGGAGGAAAGAAAAGTAAAGAAGAATAACGATTAGACTGCTAGTTAACTCAGTATTATTTCCTTGAATTTTCTAACAAAGCACAGTCACTAGACAGTCTTCACAAAAAACCTACAGAGAGAAACCTACCAGCCACTACTTGGTTTCTCTGCTAACATACGAAGCATGAATTCCAACGCAATCGCTAAGAAATAAGTCTAGAATAGAACAGCACTAGAGATAATTTATGAGAGAAGATGAACACAAAAGGACAGAGAAAAGGAATAAAGACTGATAAGCATTATGAAATATGTTTGAGAGAGGGTGACTGTAACCCAGTGCATATTAATACATGCTGTATGATCAGATACAAGGATTTGTAGCTTGTTTCTAAAGCAAATAACAGCTATTTTGCATCCCAGATCTCAAAACATCTAATAAAAACTTCTTTTTTCAATCTAAACCAAAAAAGCCTCACTAGATTTTTAGAGAGAAAGACTTGTGGATGCTTTTAGAAAAGGAGAGGAGAACTTCTTTTTTCTGACCATATCCTTTCATCAGTTTGTGCCTGTATCCATTTCAAAGCAGAGAGCATGGATGACCACCTGTGATCAACAGGATCACAGAATCATTCACACTGGAAATGTGTCTAGGAGGTCTCTAGTCCCACCTCCTGCTGAAAGGAGGCTCAGTGATGCTATCAGATCAGATTATTCACAGCTTTGTCCAGTCAAGTCTTGAAAAACAGTACATTGACCAGATCACCTTGCTCAGAAAACAAGCTCAATTGCTTGGCTGCCCTTGTGGGGAAAAAGCTTTTCCTTAAATCCAGTCTGAAAAGCTCCCTTCCTGCACTTTACATCTGCTGTCATTTTTTTCTCCTATCAGGCCCCTCTGGATACTTTGAGGTACCAGCTGCTTTCAGGTTCCCTCAATGTTGTTTCTTCTCCAGGCAGAGCCAGACCTCCTCCCTGAGCCTTTGCTCATAGGACAAGTGCTTCAGCCCCCTTAGTAACTCCTGCTGAGCTGCCTACAGGCTGTCTGTGCCTTTCCTGATGGGGGGTTCAGGAGGGCAAGACTGGATGCGGAACTCCAGATGTGAGCTCCCTCCCATCAATCTGCTGGCTGAGCAACTCTTGATACATCTCAGGATGCTCTTGGCTTTCCTTGCTGCCAGGGCACACAGCTCTGTTCCCAAAGACTTTCTTCTTCCCAGAATACTATCAGTGCTATTCATAGTTAACTATGATTATTTTTGTAGCTGTATTTCTAAAATAAAAACAGTTATTTGTTTAATTCTAAGTGCAAAGAATCTCTGCAGAAGGGAGTACTTTTCAGGAGGGCAGGGTTAAGAGCACAAAAGTAAAGATATCCAAATGAAAGCATTCGTTTAATCTTAACTGGGGTTGAAATTTCAATGTTAAATAGCAGAAGAGGCTAAAAAAGAGGGTTATCAGTGAACGACCCAATTGCACAAGTTGTTCAGTTAATGAGGCACCAGGCAAGGATGTGCTGCAGGAACTATAACCTGAATTTGCTACAGATGAAAAGTGTCCTGATGGCCTGAAATGAGTAATAGCTCTCTGCTGAGCTTTCACTGCCAAGCCCCTGCCAACTGCTCTACAACCAGGACACCGGGGTAGCTCAGCAGTCCAATTACCAGGCAGGGAATGCCTTGAAATGACAATTTCAAAACCTGACAAGGCTGATTTCTCTCTTCTTCCTTTTGAGACAGATAAATACTACTGCTTTTGCTGTGCTGCTGTTTCTGATCAGTTCATAAAAAAGGCCTGGCCTGCTGTGTATAGCCACTATGATACTTTTCTGGAAAGATTTGTTTTAGTCCAATGCTGTAGCCAACATTTCTTTTTCCAACATGGGTAGAGGTTCTCCCTGCACTGGTATGGCCTCGCCTTAGATATTGTGTGCAGTTGTAGTCACACAAGATAAGAAAGATATTAAGCTGTTAGAGAGCATCCAAAGCAGGCCAACAAAGATGATGAAAGGCTTTGAGGGGAAGCCGTATGAGGAGCGCCTGAGGTCACTTGGTGTGTTCAGCCTGGAGAAGAGGAGACTGAGGGGAGAGACTTCATTGCAGTTACCACTTCCTTGTGAGGGGAGGAGGAGGGGCAGACACTGGTCTTTTCCCTGTGGTGTCCAGTGACAGGACCCAAGGGAATGGTCTGGAGTTGTCAGGGGAGATTTGGTTGGATTAGAAAAATGCTTTTCCCCAGCAGGAGCTCGGGCACTGGAACAGGCTCCCCAGGGAAGTGGTCACAGTACCAAGCCTGACAGAGTTCAAGAAGTGTTTGGACGATTCTCCTCAGCACATGATGTGAATCTTGGGGATAGTCCTGTGCAGAGCCAGGAGATGGACTTGATAATCCTTGTGGGTCCATGCCAACTCTCCAGATTCTGTGATTCTGTGACTCGGGTACCCTGAAGGGGGCTAAGCATACTGAGTCTCCTGGTGATTTCATTTAGGGAAGCACTGGCTGCTAGTCAGCCTTTCTGGATGCAAGTATTTCACACTTGACAGTGGAAAATTATTGCCTTGGATGAACAATAGATGCTAAGGTTATTTTAATTAAGAAGTAGAACATAAAGTATTTGGATATTCTAAATTCTTAGATTGCAGTATGGTTGGTCTGGATGATGATATGATTTCAATAAGACATTTCTGAAGCACAGCACTATTTCTGAAAGTAAAGAGATAGTAAATATCTAGTTACAGGATATATATTATTATTTTAATATGGAAATTATGCCAGTTCCTTAGAACAGAAAAGGGATCAAGTATCAGAAGTACATTAATAGTATACAATTTTAAAATAAATTAGATATTTTGACTTACAAAAGACTTAGAGAAAGAGTTCTCTGAAGGTCATCTGAGGTGAAGCTTGGTTGGCCATTTTGACAGACTAGTAATTTTCAGTATACGGAACAGACTCCTAACAAAGTTTTACTTTGCAAAAGTGATCCTTGTATTCTAGCAATAAAGACAGTTAATTTTGCCTTGAATTTTGCTCGAGTAAACCTGAGATTTCTGAGACAGGATGCAAACATCATAGGTCCAAATGGAAGAAACTGCATTGAAATTAGATAGGGTCCAGTTGTCTCACAACAAAGGCAACAATAAACCACAAATACAATTTATTACACAACCCAACTGAAGTAACATACCACCTCTGTTTATATACAACATACTAGAAGTTACAGGATTTCGACTATTAAAGTTACTATCCAAAATTTATTCTCTCATCCATTTCTATCTTATCATCTTATTTCTACCTTATCCGAAAATCTTTGTTCCTTATAACTCAGTCAGTAATAACAAACATCCCCCACTGGACTTCCTACCACCATTTGGCTCAATGACCTTCCCTCATGCAAAGCACTGCATGCTTAGGTTTAGCAAATTTACAACATCAATTTTGACAACAATGATGAATATTTGAAATTACTTAGCAGCACATAAAATTCTAATATATGCAAGGCCTATTAGTCAAATCTAGAGCCTAAAAAAAATCAATCTGGAATTTGTAATAGAATCAGCATCCTACTTTGTGCTTACAACAGAGTGCTGAATACTATTTTCAGACATTTGGGATGGTAAATATATGCCTTTGGACACTGCATGTAATGTTTCAGGAAGCTCAGATCCAGACTACTCCAAATATTACCAAAGGCTCAGGAAAAAAAAAAAAAGTGGGTTATTTTGTACACTACGTAACGTAGAGAAAGTCAAGTGAACTGGATATTTTCTTTTGTGTTCTTTCTATTTAATTAGTCACCGGATATGAAAGTCTTCACAGACTTTAGAGATGATTACATCAGGATGAAACAAAAAGAGGCTTAAATCCCCATCCTGAGTTGAACAGTAACTCAGAAATGCAAAGGATACAAACTCTGGATGTCACTTCATCTCCCACAGGAAATCAGATGCAGCTTCTTACATGAAGAAAGAGCAGGAGGATCCAGGGTGAACAGAGGCAAGAATTGAGGGAAAAAGAACAATCTGCTTGGTAAAGCTGAATGACTGAGGAACCATGCAGTGAGGCAGATTTGAGGTTTTCAGGTAGGCACAGATGATCTTTCTCCCCACAAATAACGCAGCACCTCTGTGCACCAGGCATAACGTGCCAGAACTGCCCACCCCGACTTTCCAGGGTCCACAGCTCTCACCTCCCAGGCGTTCCTTGCACAAGCAAGCACTTAAAAAAGCCAGACCCTTTGCAGGTTAGTTACGGAACAATGTGTCTGCAGCTCTTTATCTTTGGGGCATGATGGTGACCAGTTAAGACATACTTGAGAGCTAGCTCCAGTAAAGTAAATTCAGCTTCTCAGGACCTATAGATCCTATATATTTCTCTGAAGTCTGTAAGTAAAACAGGAATCAAAGCAATACTAAAACCTAAGTGAAGTAACACAACATTCTTCAAAGCTACTTCACATTAAAGAAAGGAAAAAAAAAGAAGGGTTACATGCTTTTTCCTACTATTTTTCCTACAGCTACTCTAAAAAAATATAGAATAGATTATCTATCTGCCAGACATGAAGAAAAGAACAGCTACTAGCCAAAATGTTTCTTTTTGGCTATGTATGAGCTCCACCTCTAAAACTGTGGCGCATATACTCCTACTCTCCAAACTGTAGATTCCAGCATACAATGCAATACTTTGATCTGACAAGATATACTTTAATATTAGACAGAAAAATGAGATTAAAATTAAAAGTCAAGGTAGTCTAGTCCTGCGAACAGAAGTCATTCAATAAACCTGCTGACAGATCTTCTGTGCACTTAAACAGTTTAACTACTGTAAGAGAAAAGGAGATCAGATGTATTCAGGAAGAAAACGAGAGCAGTCAATTTTCCTTTTTAAAGAAGAGAAGCATTGACAAACACCTTTTAATCTAGGCAAGGCCAAGTACGTTAAATATAGACATTAAAATTTAGAGGTGAAGCTATGCTAAGGTCAGTAATTTTTAAAGAGTCTTCCAGTCAACCTCTTAACACTCTTTCTAAGAGTCTTACACTATGAATGAAAAACGATTACCATATTATATTTCTATATCTCTGTACATTCTATTTAATAAGGCTAGGTTCAGATTGGTACATTATGTATCAAAAAAGATTCTGCATTTCAAGCCGAAAATGGGCTACAAAGCCCCCCAGATAATACTTAATAGCTAATTAAAATTACAGAAAAATAGTCACTCACATGAGTGATGGTAGCACATCCTGTCCTGTCTGTAAGCAAGAAAAAAGAAAACAGAGTAAACATTATCTCCTTTTCCTCCCATAAGCACATGGCTGCTGGCAGCTAGAATTTCTTCTCAGATAACATTTACTGTAAACGTGGAATTAACATCTGGCTTAAAACTCAGTAACTCACACAAGTACTGGCTAAGGTTACTGCAGGAGATATTAGGAGAGGGAAAGACGTATTAGGAGTGATCAACTTATCATCAGGGTTTTCAGCATAGCATTTTATGACCAGGACAGACTACCTTCCCTTTCACATGAGACATAACCTTACACTCCCCAGAGAAGCAGAAGAAGTTTCCAATCTAGGAACAAATTACCAACAATTTGCAGCAGCACAAAGTTCCCAGCTAATGGCAGCAATAACTTGCTCTGACAGAGAATTTCTCCTTCAAGGGTTTCAACAAATTAGTGGGAAAAAAAAGCCCAGAACCAAGCTTTAAAGTCCGTACAGGTTAATAAGCACTGCCACTAGTTCACAGAACAAAGAGTTTTGTACAGATATATCAACAGTATACTTTTTTGTCCTGCCCTGTATTGTTGTAACTTACAGGATTATATCTATCCCATATTGCCTTTGCTTTTGGAGGTGATTGTGGGAGTGCTACCAGCAGTTTGATAAATATTCATATTTCCATGCAAAATCTGCAAATAATGGGCAACAATTTTGGGTATAAATTATGAACTGAAAATAATAAATTAAATTTAGTAAAAAATGTGCTCAATAGCTCTGGAAATCAAGAAACCTATTTAGTGTTCTACATGACAAGCATTACTTATTATTGTGTAAACAAAACACTTGAACATTTATTTTCATACTTTAAATTAGTCAGATCAGGGAAAAAAACATTATGAGTGAGGCATCTAATTTATTTTGGCCAGTGATGAAACTACTTAGATCAATCAATCAATGTTCCTCCTTTCAAAACTAGTTTACATATGGAGACCATTAATTTGAAAACCTATTTGCTAAGTTATTGTACTAGAAAAATGCTGTGATAATTTAGATGAGTCAAAGATGTTTTCTGAAACTTAGTAGCAGGTTAGTTTCATGGCAACATAATACAGTTCAATTTGACATTGTCAGTATAATTCAAGCTATAAGCTTCAACGACTGTCTTACACATTTAATTTGATCTGTATTGACTTTAAAACATTTTCCTGAGAAGGAGGCATTCTGATGTTATTTAAATAAATAAAAACACTGAATATATTTTATGGATGGATGAATGAATTATTGTTTCACAAAGAATTCTATCAGTGATTAAATCCAAAACTTTATGAAATGTGGTTTGTACCTGGCCCCTTACACTTTTAGTTCCCCCCTTTTTTTTTAACTGTGACTAATAATGCAAATAAATGATGGCTCTGAACCACACCCCTAACCGCCCACCCCAGCCACATTTGGCTCTTTCATTGCTATTCTAACATAGTCTGCATAAATTTAACATTCACACAATGTGCAACCCTCACAATATAAACCCATTTTCTCCAACACCAAGGCTCAGTGGAAATCTGCACACACATTTCTGCCTCCTGCTTAGGCAAACAATAAATAGATGTTTGCATCTGTATGTGACTGCAACTGAGTATTGTGATAATCTGTATGTTTGCTGGGGAAACATATAATGCCTGTAAATAAGCACTACCAAGCCACAATACCTTGTGTATCCTGCAAGCAAATCCTAGTCAGCAGAAATCACACCCTGCGCAAGACAGAGATGGAGACAACTCTGCAAAGGCTAAACTCTCAAGATACAATGAATTATTTTCATGGGCACCTAAAGTCACAGAAGTTTAATTGTAAAAGCTTCAATACCATAAAGGATTAGTGATTACTAACAACATACCAGAATGCATTATAATCTTGTGGAAATATTTTAGCTTTCTTTTTCAGATGCACACTGTCTCTGGCAGTAAAAATAAGACAGTATTATTTTCAAACAAGCGAATGATTTTGAAACAGCTCTTTAATGGTTCCAGACCAGGATATGCCACACAAGCAAACTCAGAAGGACTGTCAAGACCTGTTGATGGACATTATTTTCTAATAAGACCAACATACCTATCATACACTCTCTAGACTCCACAGTGGATCCACAGCCTGCTTTAAACAGGGATTTTGCAAAAGGGTTACTGGGATTGAGCAGAAGTGGAATTCTAGACTTGATACTAATAATTCATATATGCATACACACACATAATATTTACTTAGTGCACAGGCTTCTTAAGAAACTATAGTGAGATTTAACCAATTTATAATTATTTAAAAAGTTTAACAAAAAATGTAAAAAAAAAAGTATTTAGGCAACAGCTTTTCCCAAGAGTTTGTAACAAACATGATGCTGAAGAAAGTGTAGTCCTAAGTACTGGACTGAGTCGTGAGTCTCTGAACACCATTCCCAGCACAGGGCCTGAAGAACGTTTTAAGGATTTTATTTCAGACACATCCTGTTCAGGAAGAAAGCATCTGAACTCAACTGAATTCTTTGATCATATTAAATGTTTAGTTCCATTGTATCCTGAGAAGAATATTAAGAATTTTATATGGAGAGCAGGAAAAAGGAACAGAATAGACTAGAAGAGAATAGAATGTAGAAAAAAAAATGTAAGGAAAAAAGGCCACAGTCCACAATGCCACCCTAGCCAGAATACTGTCTGGATGATTTGCATCTTCATTCTTGAGAAAAAAACTGTATCAAGATTTCCCAAGAATATTTCTCACTAAGGACACTGTTGCACTGAGTTCTGTGCAAAACAGTCTTGGAACAGCTGGCTCAAGTATTCACAAACACAAGAAAACAACCAAGAAAGTCTCCTCTGATCCTCACTTTTTTTTTGAAAACCAGAGAACTATGTATAATCTAGGCCTGTACTATGTTGGTCAGCGAACCCAAAAACAACAGATGGGAAGAGCTTTACTGGATTCAGACAGCATCCTTGCCACCCATTACTGCAGCAAGTCGTTCTAAACATTGCCTCATTGACTGCAGTTTCCTCTTTTCTTTTTTAAATTACTTTGATTTCTTTTTTTAATCCAGAAACCTGATCTTCTAAAGAACACTTGAAACTATAATAGCCTGTGTCTACTGTATATTGAATCATCTGGATGTTAGGAGGTCAGCATCTCTTCATCATGGGCAGCATAGATGAAGACAGAGGAACTAAGTGTTAAAGCCACATCCAAGAGTAAGGGAAGAAGGAGGTTAGCTGGGACAGCATTTTAATCCATTCTAATACAACAGCTACATTACAAAGTGCTTTTCGTTTACCAGAAATCATAAGCATATGTGTATGGGTATGAGCCAGTGCCAGAGGCAGTATTTTTTCTATTACTCTCATTAGTTCTCAAACAAACACTACTGGTAATTAAATCTTACGTAAGAAGAAATATGTCCCTGTTCTTCTGTGCTATACAAAGACTAATAAACAGCCACAGCAGATTTATTCCATTTTGGGTGCCTTTACTAAAACAGAATAACTAAAACACTAGATCAGTCTTCTGAGGAAACCCCCATCCATTTGTCTTCCAAATATTAAATTCCAATTTTTCCAGAACTCTGTATGCTCTGTATGTGCTCCAAACTCTCCCTCCAAGTTACTACTATTCAAAATTCTCCTCTGCATAAAAAAGAAAAAAAAAGAAACCAAGAAAATTACATCAGACCTGATGCAAAGATATCATTAATTGTTTAGGAAGAGTGTAACTTTACAAGGGTAAAGCGAATGTATTTGGAAAATGACAATTGGTGTTGAACCTTTAAACCAAAGATAACAACTCCTAATGAACAAGATCAACAGAACTTTGATGCAATGATTTTCAGTTGGGTAATGTTACTATTAAGAAATCAAAGTATTTGATAAAACTGCTTCCACTCATTTTAAAATTTTAGAGAAACATGTTCTGAGGGTAACTAATAGCTATGTTTTGACATTTTTGAAATAGAGTGCTTTGGTCGTCTTCCCAAAATATTTTATATATATACAATACCGAAATCAAATGGAAATCCTTCAGTATGTCAGACCCCCATCCAAAACCAAGTTCTTATACCTCGAGATTTTCCCAAAAACTGCATATATTTCCACTAAAATACACATACTTTTAAAATGCTCTTAAAATACCGACATCTCTATTCAAGTATACATGATTCTGACAGAATAAGGCAATATATAAAAAAGAGCGTAAAATAATATAATGGCAAAATGGTATGTGTTTACTGAAATAATAGCGAAAATTTAACTCCCTGCAAAAAGAGGTATTAGTAAGGCCAACCACAAATCTGTGAGACTGCTCCACAAAAATGATCTGAAAAGATGCAGTGCATGTTTGCCTGTGACTCTGGGTCATGCAGCTCCAGGTCAAAACAAGTGTCTGCACCATTGTACGATGGAAACCACCCTGGACCCTGGAATACCACAGCTACTTGCAGTCCTGACTTTTTTATATTTTTCAAGTAGATGACAGAGAGCACCACACTCATTAAAAGGGAAATTAACTCAAAACATCCTAAAGATTATTACCACTCACAATACAGTTAGAAATTACATACAGAGAAGAAAAAATAAGTTATCTGCCTTCTTTGCACAGCTGAGTAAAAACAGATACTGTAATCTGCAATTCTGTCACTGTACACCTACAAAGAAGTAAGACATCTTTTCTGGACAGAACTGACAATTTTATTTTTGTCCTGCATTTCTTATTGCAGCTACAAACTACCATTTTGGTCAGAAAAACATGCCTCTCTTTTCTCATTATTGTCTTCTTTTTTTGTTTAATCATGATTTAGAATTTTTTTTCTCCCTAACACAGAGTAACATAAACAATCTGTTGGCAGACCTTGTCAATCACAAACTTCATTCGGATATCCAGTGAGAAGAAGGCTTATTCCTCTTGGATAACTGTCACAAGTAAAATTTTAACATGGCTGTTAGAATACCTAAATGATTAAAGTGCAAAAACACTGACAGGATTCTATAGACCAGGTACTAAAAGCAAAGTAAGATTTTTCTATTGAAGTGACCAAATAAGGTATGCTGGGAGTAAGAGAAAGAAACTAATTTCTATAAAAGAGTGGTTTTTAAAAAATTTTACTTGGTGTGAGTTACGTTCTCAGAAGAGTTGTTAGCAGAATCTTAACAGCTTTATTTGAAGTCCTCAGCCCTTTGAAGAATAGGTCATCATGCAAGTACAGGTCAACTTAACCTATACTTGTGCAAAAATCCAGGTGCTGTCATGAAAGGATCTGGGTACGGAGAACTTTTTATTCTGGAACTGGGTATCCAGAGAAGTCTCACTATCAAAACCGAGGCAAAGGGCGCAGTATTTACCTTGGCCTTTCCCTCATCCTTTGTCACTATGTTTACTTCTGCAAACAACAAAGCATGGAGATTCTCCTTAGCCCTTCTTTTGTTGCTGATGTATCTATTTTTTGTTTTCTTTTATGGCAGTAGCCAGATAAAGTTCCACCTGGGGTTTGGCTCTTCTAATTTTCTCTCTGCATAACATCATGACATCTATGGACTTCTCTGGGGTAGTCTGCCCTTTCCTCTACAGGTCAAAAACTCTGTGAACTCATTTTTTTTTCCTTTTTTTTTATCTCCTGAGTTCCCTCCAAAGCTCTCTGTTTAGCCAGGCTAGTTTTCTTCCCTGCTGGCTCTTCTTCCAGCACATGGGAACAGCCTGCTCCTGTGCCTTTGAAGATTTCTGTCCTGAGGAACGTCCAGCCTTCCTGGACACCACTGTCCTCCAAGACTGTCTCCCAAGCGACTCTCTCAACAGGTCTCCTAAACAGGTCCAAATCTGCCCTCTGGAAGTCCATGGTGGCAGTTCTGTTGATCCCCCTCCTTACCTCTGTGAGAATTGATAACTCTCATAATTTCAGGATTGCTGTGCTCATGGCATGCTCCAGTCTTTCATCACACAACAGTCCCTATCTCTTGGCAAACAACAGGTCCAGTGCCGTGCCTACCCTGTTTTGTTCCTTCACCAGCTGCAGTAGGAATTTATCTTCTACACACTCCAGGAACCTCCCAGACTCCTTCCTCTCTGCGGTGTTATACTCCCAGCAGACATCTGGAAAACTGAAGACCCCACAAGAAAAAGGGGCAGCAATCTTGAAACTGTTTTATGGTTCTATGTTCCATGACTCCCTAAAATCAGATCAACAACTGTGTCAGTCGAAGTAGGAAAAGCAACTGGCACTGAAAAAAACAGTGCAAATTATTTTGCTCAGTTTTGTTCCTAGGTTAGCAGTCATTTCCAAAAATCAGATTTACTAGTTTTAAAATCTTGAAGGACATATCTCAGATGAAACTGCATGCATTCAATTAACTTGTTTCCAATGCAAAACCTGTTTTGACAAATTTTCTTCCCTGATTCGTCTAGATTCTGGGTAGCTTTATTAGTCAAATAATATTGCACATTCTAAAAGAAAAATTAAATTCCATTAAAACACAATTTAGAGAGACAAGAAAAAAATGTATCTATAAACAAAAATACAACTTCCACTAGTTAAAGGAGAACATAATGGATAACTGAAATAAATTTGCAATTAATCAAGAAAGACCTTAAAATATTAAAAAATTATTTGCAGAAAAATTCCACCAGAGAGACTCAAAGCTTCTGATATGGCTCATAACAATAAGAAATTAAAGACATAGAAAGCAGATGAGCTGGAAGCATGTAATATGATGTTACCCAGAACTTACTATCCATTGTCAGTATCTTTATAGGGCCAGGAAGGCTAGGGATCTGAAAATCATAATAAGTTGGTTGGCTAGACTCTCTAGAGCTCTTCCAGGTCAACGTCACACTTGAAACAGGACTGCATGCAACAAGGTGAGGTCAGCCATGACGTTCTTTGGCTACACCTACTGTGAAAACCTTCAAAAATGGAGATGACAAACTCTCACTGGGAAGACCTGTTCCTATCCTGCACTATCCTGGAGAGAACTCTCTTCCACTAGATTCCCATATGTTAAGACCATAGAGCTTCAGTCACATTAAACAAACAAGAATTTTTTAAGTTTTGATTCTCATCATTTGCAATCAGATGTATTTTAATGGCTTTCACAAGTTCATAAATTCTTCTGTTTTCTGTACCCAAACCACTCACAGCATGCCATTATTTAAATCACTAATGATATTTAGAAACATCCCCTAAATCCATTAAGTTGAAACTATAATCCAACATATCATAAACCATCAATGGTTCTATATTTTGTCAACCAAGCAGAAGAAAAGAGTACACTCGCTAAAAACCACCTTTTTGACTCAAAACCTAACATCTTGCCTCTCTGCATATTGATTTTCCTCCAGTACAAATCACTCTCCCATGCTCAGACTGTCTGCTTGGGTAATAGGGCAGAAGGGCAGACATGAAATTACTCACAGTCTACTAAATTCCCTCTCCCTGCTGTTAAAACTTGGCCTACACTTCCGGGTGTCCAAACACTCTGCGACATTTACTTCAGGACGCTGGAGATGCTCCTGTGTTATTCTGAAGGCTGCCAGTGGTGACCTCCATTACTTTAACATATGAATTATATTCTTCACAGTTACCAAGAAAGTTCTATTGGGTGGCAGAAGAAAATCTGGGGCTACAAGATGAGATACAGAATATATTTACTCAGAGAGACATAAAACAAAAAAGTTGAATTTTCCATCCCAATCTATATGAACATGAATCCTGGTTTTGTCTGGAAAGTCAAATTAAAAAGTTAATTTTCTTCCTAGTAGCTGGTAAAATGCTGTATTTTGGATTTAGGATGTGTGATGTTGATAACATGCTGATCTCTTAGCTCTTGGCAAGCAGGGTTTGCACTAAGTCAAGAAGTTTTCAGCTTCTCACAGCAATCCACCAGCAAGTAGGCTGGGGGGGCACAGGAAGCTGGCAGGAAGTACAGCCAGGATAATCCAAACTGGCCAAAGGGATATTCCATACCATGTGGTGTCATGCTCAGTATATACCCCAGGGAGAAAGTCGGCCGGGGACTGCTGCTGAGGAATTGTCTGGGCATTGGTTGGCAGCAACTGTACTGTGAGTCACTTATTCTGTATATTCTAATTATTATGATTATTATGCATTCCTTTTCTGTTCTGTTAAAAAGTCTTCCTCTCAACCCACAAATTTTACCTTTTTTCCCCCCCAGTTCTCTCCCCCATCCCATTGGGGAGGGGGGATCAAGAAAGCACTTGTGTGGTGTTTAGCTGCCTGTTACGTTAAACCAGAGTAACCAAATTAGGAGAAAAAACACAGTAGGCAAATAAAGAGACAATAACTAGCTGATCATACTGCAGACATACTCCTACAAAAATGCAATTTCCAGTAATAAAGTATTCTGATACTCTCTAGCTGAAGTCATGAATCAATAATATTAATCCATAATACCTTCTGCTTTGCTGCAAGTTGGTTCTTTACACAAAGTCCTTGAGTTAACACCCGTGCACTGCCATATCACATTACAGCAGCCCTGAGGACATGGCAGGGCTGCTTATCTTGGCACGCAAGAAGCCAGCGGGGTGACCCTTTTACCTATGGGTGTGGTGTAAACACCGAGGTGGAACTGTTGTTGTGGTCACAACAGACCTTTAAATGTAACAGCTGCTGATCATTTTTCTGGAAAGCTATTGCTTTTTGTGCTCACAAATGTGTATACACCACAAGATTTTAGACAGTTTCTGATTTTACAGTATCTAAGGACAGGGCCCATCAAAACCAGAGATCTTTCCTTTAAGGAAAGGCAGAATTTGCACTGTGATATGGTGTCAAAAACCCAGATCTGCATCATAAACACACCATATAATTTCTATTCTTTATAATTTGCTGTGAACTTCACTTTCTCACTGCTCACCCCAAAGTACAAACCCGCCACTGAAAACACGCAGTGGCCCAGACATAAGCTTCATCCAGCTGTTCACCAACAGCACAACTCAAGCCATCTCCATTACATATAATCCTGTCTTTGTTATTCAGAACAAGGGTAACCAAGGACACTCAGGACAGCAAAGTGCAGGAGAAAGCCTTGATAGCACCAGAACACGTTGTGAACACACACACCGCTGCGTGGAGTCAGCAATGAAGGTTTATTAGCGCCAGCTCATTTTCAGCCCCACAGTCCTTCTTCTCAGGGTATTCTCTCGCACCTGAGGTTTGTGGAATGCTTGTGCCTTGCAGAACACAGAGCTCACCACAGTTATGCAAGCTTAAAGGTTTCTGTTCCCAGTGTTTGCCTGAGAGATGATTCACAGCACAGGTAGCTCACGTGTCTCTTCCCGTGGTCCAATTGAGTGGTAAAGTAAATGAACTACCATTGGGCAAGGCAATTTTGCCAGTGTGGGTGAGCAGCACCCCTGGTGAACAGATAGCTAAAGGAGACCAGGCCTACATCTAATTTTTGCCAAAACCAGTGTGTGCCTTTCACTGAGAGCCAGAGAAGGCAGGCAAACAGGTGGACAGCTTGGGATCCTGTGTGGCAGGAAGAGTGAACCCTGATCCCTCATCACACACTGCATGGGGACAAAACACATGGTGCCGGGCTTTGGCTGCAGACTGACGCCAGCTCTCCTCTGCCACGAAATACGCAGCACACAGACCACCCATGAGCTGTATCAGGTTCACAAAATTACAAAATCACAAAATCATTAGGGTTGGAATGGATCTCTGGAGATCTTCTAGTTCAAGCCCCTGACAAGGCAGGGTCACCTTGAGCAGGTCAAACAGTAACACATCCACATGGGTTTTCAATGCTGCCAGAGAGGAAGACTCCACAACCTCCATGGGCAGCCTGTTCCAGTGCTCTGCCATCCTCAGTTTAAAGAAGCTCCTCGTAATGTTGAAGCGAATTTTCTTATGTTTTAGCTTATGGCCTCCTCATACGGCTGCCGGGCACCACTGAAAAGAGTCGGGCACCATCCTGTTGACACCCACCCGAGATATTTATGTGCATTAATGAGCTCCCCTCTCAGTCTCCTCCTCTCCAGACTAAACAGGCCCAGCTCCCGCAGTCTCGCCTCAGAACAGAGATGCTCCAGACCATTCCTCATCTTTGCGGCACTACAATGGAACCTCTCAAGCAGCTCCTTGACCTTGTACTGAGGAGCTCAGAGCACGAGTACTTCACACTTCAGGTTGGGACAATCTCGGTCCTGTCCCTTCTTCCTAACAGCCCACACCCTGGTGCTTTTGCAGCAGTCGGGGGCCTGGCAGAGGGCCCGAGGGCTGCCCATTCCCTGCGCTCCGAGCCGGGCGCAGGCCCGGTGCCGGTCCCGCTGTCGCCCCAGGGCACGGCTCGGCTGCTCCCGAGGCCGCAGCTCGCCCGTGCNGGCTCGGCCGTGCGGCTGTGAAGGGCCCGAGGGCGGGCAGGGAAGGCCCGAGCGACAACGAAAGCGAAAGCAGCGCTCGGGTGCTCCGCTGGGCGAGGGCGGCAGCGCGGTGTGCGCGGCCCGTACTTGGTGTGCCACGGGGGGAGATGGATGTCGGGGTCGGAAAGGAGCAACAAGTGATGTGTGCAGGGGGTTGCCTCGGAATCTATGTGTGCATTTGCAGTCAGAGTTCACGTACTGGAGAGGATCCGGCAGAGGCCACGAGGAGTCTGGAGCGTGTGTCTTCATCAGGAGAGACTACGGGAGCTGGGCCTGTTTAGTCCGGAGAACAGACTGAGAGGGGATCTCATTAATGCATATAAGTATATCAAAGGTGCATTACAAGAGGGTGATGCTAGGTTCTTCAGTGATGCCCAGCAAAAGGACGAGGTGCAGTGGCTATAAACTAGAACCCCCAAAAGTTTCACCTCAATGTGAGGAGCAACTTTAGATTAAGCATAGCAGAAGAGTGGAACGTGCTGTGCAGGGAGCTTGTGGACTCTCACTCTCTGGAATCATTGAAAACCCACCTGGAGACATTCCTGTGTCACCTGCTGAAGGTGACTCTGCCTTGTCAGGGAGTTGTATAGATGATCTTCAGAGGTCCCTTCCAACCCCAACATTCTTTGAATCTCTGAAATCACCATAGACAATTGCAGTCATTGTGCATCTGTGCTAGTGTACCAGGGCCCATTGTGTTATAGTGATGTTTGAGTTGTTCTTTTCTCAATATCAGTTTTTAAAATGAATGCTGTTATTTAAACTTCACATTAAGTGTCCTCCTTTGCTTAAAGTTTTGCCCCTGCAAAATAAACTTTGTAACTTACAGGTATTATGCCTTAGCTGTATTTAATACTGATTTTTGAATTTTATCAACAATACAATTTATTTAGAGTCATAGAACCATCAAGGTTGGAAGAGATCTTTAGTCTCCGGTCTAACTGTCCTCCCAGTACTGCTACTGTAACCCCTAAACCACCTCACCCAGCGGCATATCCAGAAGTCTCTTGCACTCCTCCAGGGATGGTAACTCCACCATCTCCCTGGGTAACCTAGTCCAGTGCTTGACCATCCTAACAATATATTTTTTCCCCCTAATATCTGATCTGAATCTCCCCTGTCTCAGTTAGGCCAGTTCCTCTGGTCCACTCACTGCAGTCATGGCAGAAGAAATCGGTCCTTACTTCACTAGAACCTCCTTTCAGGTGTCATGACAGGGTTCCTACTTCCTTTACAGATCGTTATTTATATAGTTGGTGTTTAAAACAACTACTATGTAGATATTCTACATGTCTCTGGCAAAAGTGCTTCAACTGCCCCTTCTAATTTAAGTCATGTTTTATTGCATATGCATTTGAGTATTTTCGTCAGTTGTTCATCTGATGGAATTCAGTTTGTTGCAAAGAACTAGAATAGTTCTGTGCTTTTGGATGTAATTAGTATAGACACATGAATTTATTTCAAATTTACATTTACAGGTGTGCTGTGTTTTAGCAGCCCTTTTCACCTTCTGGAAATGGAGATTTTCTGAATGTAGAAAATTTCTTGGGTATTCTCTTTATCAAAGCCAAAGCTAGAAATGTTATAGGAAATGTAGAAAAACATATACAGCTGCAGTACTGGGATAAGCATCATGCTTCTGAGTCCTTCCCTTCTAAGTTACAAACCAGCGTGTTTTGAGTTAGGTCTTGGGATTAGGGGCACCCACAGTATCAACAGGAGGCCTTGACTGACCCTGCTATGTAAAAAAGTTGTATTTAGTTGGTTGCTCTGTAGAAATACAAAGCAAGCATGCCCTTCATTTGCCAGTGGGACCAACCAAATTCTCCTTGTAGCCCAAGCCGTGCTGTTGATGCAGATTGCCATGCCAGAAGCAGAGCCCAGCTGTGATGCTGGTGCTCCCCATCTTTGCAGCTGTTGGTGGCTGGGCTGCTTAATACATGTTATAGCAGAACTCTTGCTTTGTGTCTACAGGATTATCATCTTCTGTGAAAGCAGCAGTGGCCATCCTGCCCTTTGTTATGAGGGTGGGCTTCAGACAGCTTAAAAAGATAGGGTTGTGTTAACGTCCAGAGCCAAACTTAGGTTTGAGAGTTTAACAAAGTTACGTGGTATCATTCTGTGGTTTGAGAGTTTAACAAAGTTACGTGGTATCATTCTGTGGATGTGTGGCAGTTGTTCCATCTAATTTTACAACAGCCCTCAGGTATTGTTGGAAATAAAGTTTTTGTGGTACAATCCTCAGCTCTGAAAGATGAGGGAGCAATTGGAATGAAAGTGTTCAGCAAATTTTGTTTACAAGAATAATATTAAATTAATATTTGTAAAGTAATTATAAATTATTTTTAGATAGCCTCAGATGCTAATCCTGTTCCTGAAACTCCCTGACAGTTTTTGTAAATTTTATTTTTTTAAGTTTTTTTTTAGGTAACCATGTTTTTCTCTTGAAAAAGCTTAGAAACATCCTATGTTTAGAATAAGTAGTAAGCACATACACTGCATGATCAAATGCAAAGCAAATCTATCAGAGGAGGAAAGTCTTTAGTCTTGTCTCCCTTTTCCAGCTTCACCTTTAATACACTCAAGGAGGGAAGATCCATTTTTGGCAGAAACCAGTCATCTTTGTGCAGTTGGGTTGGCACTCTTAACTGGAAAAATTAATTATTTTCTTACGCATTTGTTATTGTGTTTTCTTGGAAGCGATGGGTTATGGTCCCAGAAGTTGTGTCATTCTGCAAGAAGTGGACATTGCTGTGACCAGGATACATGTGTTTCTGNTGACTCTGCGTTGTCAGGGAGTTGTATAGATGATCTTCAGAGGTCCCTTCCAACCCCAACATTCTTTGAATCTCTGAAATCACCATAGACAATTGCAGTCATTGTGCATCTGTGCTAGTGTACCAGGGCCCATTGTGTTATAGTGATGTTTGAGTTGTTCTTTTCTCAATATCAGTTTTTAAAATGAATGCTGTTATTTAAACTTCACATTAAGTGTCCTCCTTTGCTTAAAGTTTTGCCCCTGCAAAATAAACTTTGTAACTTACAGGTATTATGCCTTAGCTGTATTTAATACTGATTTTTGAATTTTATCAACAATACAATTTATTTAGAGTCATAGAACCATCAAGGTTGGAAGAGATCTTTAGTCTCCGGTCTAACTGTCCTCCCAGTACTGCTACTGTAACCCCTAAACCACCTCACCCAGCGGCATATCCAGAAGTCTCTTGCACTCCTCCAGGGATGGTAACTCCACCATCTCCCTGGGTAACCTAGTCCAGTGCTTGACCATCCTAACAATATATTTTTTCCCCCTAATATCTGATCTGAATCTCCCCTGTCTCAGTTAGGCCAGTTCCTCTGGTCCACTCACTGCAGTCATGGCAGAAGAAATCGGTCCTTACTTCACTAGAACCTCCTTTCAGGTGTCATGACAGGGTTCCTACTTCCTTTACAGATCGTTATTTATATAGTTGGTGTTTAAAACAACTACTATGTAGATATTCTACATGTCTCTGGCAAAAGTGCTTCAACTGCCCCTTCTAATTTAACTCATGTTTTATTGCATATGCATTTGAGTATTTTCGTCAGTTGTTCATCTGATGGAATTCAGTTTGTTGCAAAGAACTAGAATAGTTCTGTGCTTTTGGATGTAATTAGTATAGACACATGAATTTATTTCAAATTTACATTTACAGGTGTGCTGTGTTTTAGCAGCCCTTTTCACCTTCTGGAAATGGAGATTTTCTGAATGTAGAAAATTTCTTGGGTATTCTCTTTATCAAAGCCAAAGCTAGAAATGTTATAGGAAATGTAGAAAAACATATACAGCTGCAGTACTGGGATAAGCATCATGCTTCTGAGTCCTTCCCTTCTAAGTTACAAACCAGCGTGTTTTGAGTTAGGTCTTGGGATTAGGGGCACCCACAGTATCAACAGGAGGCCTTGACTGACCCTGCTATGTAAAAAAGTTGTATTTAGTTGGTTGCTCTGTAGAAATACAAAGCAAGCATGCCCTTCATTTGCCAGTGGGACCAACCAAATTCTCCTTGTAGCCCAAGCCGTGCTGTTGATGCAGATTGCCATGCCAGAAGCAGAGCCCAGCTGTGATGCTGGTGCTCCCCATCTTTGCAGCTGTTGGTGGCTGGGCTGCTTAATACATGTTATAGCAGAACTCTTGCTTTGTGTCTACAGGATTATCATCTTCTGTGAAAGCAGCAGTGGCCATCCTGCCCTTTGTTATGAGGGTGGGCTTCAGACAGCTTAAAAAGATAGGGTTGTGTTAACGTCCAGAGCCAAACTTAGGTTTGAGAGTTTAACAAAGTTACGTGGTATCATTCTGTGGTTTGAGAGTTTAACAAAGTTACGTGGTATCATTCTGTGGATGTGTGGCAGTTGTTCCATCTAATTTTACAACAGCCCTCAGGTATTGTTGGAAATAAAGTTTTTGTGGTACAATCCTCAGCTCTGAAAGATGAGGGAGCAATTGGAATGAAAGTGTTCAGCAAATTTTGTTTACAAGAATAATATTAAATTAATATTTGTAAAGTAATTATAAATTATTTTTAGATAGCCTCAGATGCTAATCCTGTTCCTGAAACTCCCTGACAGTTTTTGTAAATTTTATTTTTTTAAGTTTTTTTTTAGGTAACCATGTTTTTCTCTTGAAAAAGCTTAGAAACATCCTATGTTTAGAATAAGTAGTAAGCACATACACTGCATGATCAAATGCAAAGCAAATCTATCAGAGGAGGAAAGTCTTTAGTCTTGTCTCCCTTTTCCAGCTTCACCTTTAATACACTCAAGGAGGGAAGATCCATTTTTGGCAGAAACCAGTCATCTTTGTGCAGTTGGGTTGGCACTCTTAACTGGAAAAATTAATTATTTTCTTACGCATTTGTTATTGTGTTTTCTTGGAAGCGATGGGTTATGGTCCCAGAAGTTGTGTCATTCTGCAAGAAGTGGACATTGCTGTGACCAGGATACATGTGTTTCTGCTGTCCTTTGTTTTTCTGCACCACTGCAAGCCTGCAGGGAATTCAAAGGACAGACACAGCCCAAATTGAAATAAATGAATTGGGCTAGGAGGCCAGCTCCTTTTTATACGGCCTTTTTTGAGGATTCAGCTCGGGGAAGGGGGGCGGCAGGGTCGCGCACACCGCTGCTGCTCCCTCGGGTGATGCAGAGGAGGAGGAGTGAAGCAGCTCTGCCCAGAGGCACAGCTGGGGCTTCCCTTCTCACGGGAGTCCGCAGGTAGACACAGTGAGGTCTCTCGGAGGGGGAGTGATGCTGGTGAAGGTTGACTTTGGTCAGAGCAAGGTCCAGAAGTCTGATGAAAGACGGCTTTGCCTCCTTGCTTGCACAGTCCTGTGGTTGGTTTTGTTTAACTAGGTTCAAGCTCGTTGTTTTAGAGGTTTTTCCTCTAATTTGAGGCTCCAAGATACTTTACTAATTTTGCATGTTCCACCCCATTGTCCTGCCTCTTCTGGCTGGATGCGATCCTTAGGGAAGCAGTGGAGGTTTTCCCCGGCGAAAGGGAAAGGTAAAAGGGGAGTTACAGGCTTGGGATTTTAAACAGCAGGGATAGGGAGCAACATAGGGGTATAAAACAACAGGGTTTATAAACTGGGGATGTCAAATTATGTGAACATAAGGCTTTACAACTTTTTAGGGTAATGGGTGGGGGTTGGAACCTATTGTATTGGTACTACACATTACAGAAATTGAGAATCTTAACCTACAACAGTAGAAACAAGTAACACTAATGTGAACAATAGATCATTAACACCAGGAACATTTTAAGGCTTTGTTTATAACACAAATGACCACTGTGTGTCCTGTGACACCAGAGCCTGTGTATGGGGAAGCAGCAATAACCACTTCATTAACTGTTTCCTCATTCCTGAGGGGAAAACTACACCTGAATTTAGGGTTGGTGGGTGTTCATTTGTACAGAAGTCTTAGCTCTCAGCCTTTGGTCTGGGAAGGAAGGTGGCATGTGCCTTGCCTTTCTGCATCTCTCAGCATAAATATGCACTTTGAGCGGATATAATAGTATCAGTCCCTGGAATATTTAAGTGTGTAGTTGCTAAGAGAGGGGAGGGAGGGGAAGGAATTTGGATGAAGTACTTAGAGGGGCTGTAGAGTGGAAAGAAACAGCTTTTCTATTCTCCGGGACACATTCGATGTCTTGTTGTCTCTTGCTGTATTGTTCCTTGTGGCGCGCTATTTCAGCTTTATGACACAGCATGGAACACTTTCAGAGAGCATGTGCTTTCCTGGTATGCTGCTGTTGGTTTTCATTATTGTTCTTCGGGGGTCAGAACGATAATCGATTGTTGTGATATTATAATATCTTTTAATAATTGCTTTTCAATTCGTGGAAACATGCTAATTTTTCCATGCTGCAGTGGTGTGGTGTCTCTTTTCTTTCCTTGTCTTAGTTTTTGGTTGATAGGGTTGTGCACAGTGAGATCCTACACAGTTAGAGTAGGACCTTTAAAAGAAGGATTATAAATCACAAGAATTTTGGGATTTCAGTGACAAATGTAACAAACTATAATTTAACCATTCTCTGTGTTGAATTAAGATTTCCACAGTATCAACAGGAGGCCTTGACTGACTGCTATTTAAAAAATTGTATGTAGTTGGTTGCCCTGTAGAAAAGAACATTTTTACTTAGGAGGAGAAACTTCCGTATTTCAAATTCAGCTGTACTCCTGAATTCTTTGTGCATTTAAAAAAATTCTACCTGCAAGTTTGGAGGGAGGAAAAAATGGTGACAAAACTCCTCTCTCGGTCAGCTTTTTGTGAGTTGCCCCATCTCTTTCCAAACTGAATTGCAGAATGTTGTATATTGTTTAAGGTAAGGTTGTAGGAACAGTAATGATAGGAAAACCAAAATGCAACCAGCAGTGTATTTCCTGTTGTAATACTTGGTCTTTTAAGGGAACACTTGTTTTACCACTGCTCTTAAACCTTTCCTGGTTAATGATATCTTGTGCTGCAGGCATCAGACTAAAAGAAACACTCCATTTTGTTTTCCTTCTTGGTAACAGCTTTAACTTTCTAATTTCCTGTGGTTTAAGTACTCCAGAGGACTTCATGGCATTGTGTTACCTGACAATTAAGGAGCTGGACAGTTCAACAGTCACAGGATAACTTCTGGATCAATGAAAGGCAGTGTTATACACCATAATGATTTTGAAAGACGTTCTTAGTGGGCATAGGTTGGTAAAATCCTTTGAAATGCTTGAAATAAAAACACTATAAAAGTCCAGAATTAAAAGGATAATTTTGTGTTCTAGGCAAAAGAGTAACTAATAGGGGATTAAAATTACCAGTAATGCTTAAAGAGTTCAGCATGTAATAGTTGCATCAAACACAAATGACACTTCTAAAGACTTCTCCTATTAATGCTGGTGAAGACAAGAGCCCAACAAAAAATTAACGTATCTTTGCTGTGTGGATTTTTGTTATACTGAAGTCTTGCTCAGAAATCTAATCATGAGAAGCATAAAGGACAGGATTAATGAAGTGTTCTCAACCATGGCCCTGTCAATTCCGAAATGCTTTCTTTGCTGTGCTTTCCAGCGTTCTATCAAATTTAGCCTAAAATAACTGCCCCTTCTGTGGGAAAATACTTTCTATTTTATATTGTATTGCTGTTAAGAAATGTTTTCTGATGTTCAACCTATGCCACCCTCTTCCCTGAGTTCATCCCACTTTTTCATTTATGCCCCTTTAGAGTCACTCTGTGTAATCCCTCTCCCTCCTCTGTGATTTACACTATCATTGTATTTCTCAGTAGCTGTCAGCCAGACAGGCTAAATTATGTAGTTATTTTGATATTTTTTTCTGCCCTCTTTCAGAGGATATTGAAAATTTTAGCTTAAGAAGTAAATCTGGCTGTAAAACAAGGACTGATACTTTGTTTAAGAGAAACTGAGATTCTGTTTGTAGCTGCCCTTGTATATTTTTTGCTGACTTGTGATTTCCAGTTTGGGAGGTTGGTTACAAATGGTACTGCCAATCTTTTGAGTTAAAGACCATGATTGCACCTAAGATGTTTTGCTAGAGCAAAGTTCTTTCTTCTCTTGAGTTTATTTTTTGTCGTATATAAATATGTACGTGAGTGTTCAGAAAATCATGTAAATATCTATTCAGGCATGCACATGGTCATGCTGTGGTAGTAAAAGTCTTGCCCTTCATTTCAGATTCTCCATGTTTCAGCCTTGGGGATTGGTGCACAGCTAACACAGTACTGTGGGGTTTTTTTTCTGCTTACCCAATCCCGTGTCTCAAGTATGTGAAATCAAAGACATCCCGCTGCTTGCATGCATCCCAGTTCTTCTGTTCCCAAGATTGTGGGCATTGCCTTTCTTGTCAGATGGCACTAGGGGCTAGCTCCACTCAAGGACTACTGCTTAAGTCCTTCCCAGAAAAAACACTTCAAGTAGCCATTTTCTTATAAATCCTTCTTCTGTGGTTATTTGTTAGAAACAATTCCTAGATCAAAGTATCAGTAAGTACCAGGTAGAAGTACCAGGTTGCTGTAAGGTAGTGTGGACCTGATGTAAGAAAATATGTATCCAAGGTAAAGTAAAAGTTGAAAGGTTTTCTATAATGTGTTGGAAAGGTGTGGTGTCTGATAATGGGACATGTGGAAGGAACTAATATTTAATTTTTTTTTTTTTTTAGTGAAAGAAAAGTTAAGCAAAACTGTTATATACAGTGGATGGGTAAATCATCAAGGATTGAGTAGATTTTAAGTAGGCTATCTGTTTAGTTTTCTGACTGTAGAATTAGGGGAGGGGGAATATGATTTTCCACTAGTAACACGTTTTCATTTTATATGGTGCTGTGCATCTGTGTATTGTAGGAGAAGGGAATACAGGTGACCTCAACCCTGATAAGTAACAGCTGTGTTAATTACCCAATACAGCCTTGCCTCTGATCAGTTACAGCTATATTTATAAGGATAAATATGATAAAAGGGGTTGGTTTGGTTGGTGAGGGGAAATCTTGAAGTAGAAGGGTCCTGGGGAGAGAGAATTGCTTCTGTGAGGTCAGTCTGGGTCTGCAGTTGGAGCCTGTTGTTGGAACCTGCAGCCAGAGTCTAGCTAGGCAAAAGCCTGCCTGCCTTCAGACTCTGCAAACTAACACCTGCAGTCATAGTTCAGCAGGAAATAACCAGCAGTCCGAGGCTGCAAGGGAAACCCACAGTAGGAGCTTGCTGCAGCCAGAGTCAGTGAAGTCAGGACAGCTAAGCTGTAGTTGGAGTCAGAATGGCTAAGCTGTAAAGAGGAATAAACCAGGACCCTTTTCATGCTGTGATAAACAAGAAGTCTATGTCTTGGCTCATTTCTACTCTTTAACAAGAGGGCTGCTGCAACAATGTGTGAGTTTTTGTTCTGGTAGCTTGGACTTTTGATCCAGGAAAAAGAATCAACGATTTGAATAGGAAGCTGAAGCAAATTGTTTCTGGAGATGAAAGAGCACTATGGAGCAATTCTTTAACTGAAATGAGGAAAACAATATAGCCAAATTAGGGATTGTAGTAATGGTAGAACTTAAGATACTTATATTTGCATGATCCTTGACATTTTTGATCTTTCATCTGGGGTCACTATTGGTTTTATGTCCTCAGAGCTCTGACAATGAGTGATAGTGCATTAGGGACATGTACCTGTATTTGTCGTGCTTCTGATGCATTTGTAAGGTCACCTGAATTATCAATACTTCCTTACATGCTTTCACAGTTCTAGATAGAATTGTCTTTTTATTTTATTTCTGCTTCTTCTTTTTTATGTCTGGGGTGACTCTGTCATTATTTTTCTTTCAGCCTGAGAAGGAACAAAGCACTTCAGGCTAACAGGCAAAAAGAAGTAGAGCTGAAGAAAGATTATCTTTGATTGCAGGTAAATAATTAAAAATAAATCTAGCTTTCTGAGTCTTTGACACCAGCACTGCCAGCCTTGAATATAATCCCTTTGAAATCTGCCTAATTACCTAGGCTGCTGTTCAGTGTGAGAAGAGGTGACAGAATTAGATTCTCATTTTACACACCAGTTATAATTGATGTGGGATGGGATAGGAAAGGAACATCTCAATGTTCTTGTGACTGGAGAATGAACTCGGGGAGCTACGGAGAGGCAATAGTTAGGACTTTACAAACCTCACCATTAACCTTCCAGTCTCTTACCTGTGTGGCCCCATGACAGCATCAGTGAAAGGCAGTGTCTGTCAGCTGGTCCTAATAAGGTTTGTGTCTTCCCTCCAGCTGGGAATGAGTGGATTGAGATGGGGATGCAGACCTATGAAATGGAGCTGCCAACTTTCCTATATGGATGAATTTACATTCTGCTGAAAGGTGGGAAAGAGGAGTGGGGGAAGAAATTAGTTTGAAATACTGTTTTGGGAATGTTAGTGAGAGTTCATCTGTCTGGAGACCTGAATTAAGTGTTTCCTTGTTTTACAATTTGTGTGATTAGCTTTTTCAGGTATGTTTTGTAGCCTAGTATTGGTTTTGACCAAGGTCAGGCTGCGGGGATTTTTGTTGTTGTTGCTGTTGTTTTATTTTGTTTGTTTGCATGTTTGTTTTAACCTGGCAGAATACATGCCTTGTTTCCTTTAATTCATTTTTATGCACTTCATTTTAATTATTGTTTAACTTCTTCCATTTTTGGAAATGATTCCTGGTGAAGTAGATGTGCTGCATCTAAAATAGAGAAAACATAAACAGAGCAAATTATCAGGTCCTCACACTGATTTAACAGTACTTTTACTTTTTTGTGTGTATGTAGGATTTCAAAATTGGTTTGACTTTCAAGAAAGCTTTCAAGACCTTCACTGAGAGTGTTCTTACTTTGGAGGGAATTTACATTATTTTTTAAATTGCTTTCTTACTTATTTTGAGTATGACCATAGCTTTTTTTCAACATTTGTTATAACTTTGATTTTATTATAATAATTACTTAGAGTGTGAAAATTGCATAGTGCATTACACCAGATCTTCCCATCGTTTTAAGGTAATATTGTAAAATGCACAGATGTGTATGTGTAATATTGTCACATATTGAAGAGGTAATTAAATACTGGCTCTATACAGGTTTGTTGAACTTTGAATAGCTGCGTACTTTTTATGTTGGCACACTAACTTTGTCAAGTTTTATGAACGAATGTTGTTCTAAACAGATAGATGTTGCTTGAGAGAGGTTAACTTTTTCCCTTATGTCCCTCTTCCTCCCTGCACAGATTGTGGCTCTTATTCCACCCTCCACTTCCACTTGTAGTGTCTCTTATTTTTATACTGCCATTTTATTGCTGTTCTGTTGTGGTAGGTTATATTCTTAATATAGTATTCATTCTACAAACAGAAACTCTGCTGGATATACTTGAACTAAGTATGTGGGAACACCATGTTTATTCCAGTTACTTTGTCAGACTTCCTGAGTTGTTATTTAAAGGATTCCTTTCTTAATAAACTAAATTTAAGAGCTATTGCAGATTCTATGAAATCCTATTCTGTCAACTGGTATTAGGAGTTCACTTGACCCCAGTGTCCCCTGTGGTCTCAGTCCTGACCCTGAGTGGCAGACCCTACTGGGCCTGTGTGGAACACAATCTTTCAGCCTGTGGCAAATTGCAATTCTACAGATGATTTTAAAGAAAACAAACCAAAACAATTATTATATTTTAATTTTGATTCTCTCAGTATGTAACAGATGTGCCATTAACTGAAGATTGTTTTGTCATGTGTGACCTTGAGCTATAATAGCATCTTATTCTTCATCAATAATAAAAACTTGGTTCTTTCATGTTGTTATTTTCTTTACTTCCCTGACTTGCATATCTTTTTTCACGTAGTCAGTGTGTATGACTTGGCTCAGAGTGCAAGGTGAGAGGAGGTTGCTTTGGTATCTAAAGACTGGATTGAGAAATACTTCTGTGTATAGTCTTAAATATATATATGCACACTTTTGTGCCGTAGTCTGAGATGTGCATTCAGAGTTCTGTCTTAAGTTTTCTTTCACTGAAGCTTATTCTGGAGGGAAGTGCAACTTGCAAGTGTCTGGTGTCACAGAAGGGTTCTCTGACCTAATTAAAATACGTGGCTTTTTCAAGGCCTGTCAAACAAAGATTTTCTTTTGTTCTTTGAGCTAGGCTTTGTTTAGAGTAAGTATATCAACATTAACAAGCCTTACAGGAGATACTGCCCAGGAACATTACAAATGTTAGAACATGAAGCTGCTTGGGAGCCCATTATCCTAGGGAGCTGTGAGCTGTGGACTCAAGTGTTTCCCATCTTCTAGCATTAATGACAAAGAAAAAAGTTAGCAATGCTAGTCTTGTCCTTTTCGGTGTGATACTTTAAAACCTTGGTTTATCTGGAGGTAGTGGGTCTGCATGGAGACACAATTTAAATCTGCGGTTTAAGTCATTCTTGCCTTGCTTTGTTTGCTACAGAATATTTTAACAAGGTTTTGGACATGTCAGCACCTCTGAAATGCTGTAAAGGTGTTGTTCAGATGTAATTAAAATGATGTGTTAGGAGGTGCGTCTGCCTGAATACATATGAATTAATCCTGACTCTAAACTTTTAACAAAACTATAGCACAGTTGTGTCAGGAAGTTATAACAGGATTGAGCGAATGCATTTTAAAAATTGACTTATATTTATTTGAACAGGCAGAACTTTAAATTGAGGGGGTTTATATTTATCATGAATATTTATCAGCAGCATTGTTTATAATTCAGTGTCAGTTTTTGCAGTTGAAGTATTTTTAAGGAAAATACTACTTTTTTTACCCTTAGGCTTTAAACATAGTTAATGTATTTATTTAGCTATAGTTACGGAAAATATGTCATAATATAATTTTTGCAAATCAGGTTTTCTGTCTTTTGGTAACCCATATACATTCATAACTGTAGAATATGCAAGATAAATTTTTTAAGCTGGTTGATGGAGGTTGGCTGGGTAGTTAATTCTTGAGTATCTTCTTGGGTACACTTGCCCTTAAAGAGCAAAATAAATCTTTCATCTTGCAGCTTATCAGTGTACTGGAAGACTTGAGGTGGCAGCATACGGGCTTGACAATCATGTGGGATTTAGAAGAGGTACATTATCCATTCACCTGTGGTAAATTTTAGTGCTGGAATCAAGGAAATGACAGCAAAGTAGTTAAAAAATAAATATGTAAATAGAGTCAATAAGTTAGCTAAAAAGACTAGGGTAAAGGAAAGCAAACTGAAAATGTTTAGCAGTGCAATCTTGCTTCATTTTTGTTTTGCCTTCTGAAATTTGTATTGCTCTGAGACCAACTGTATTGAGACAGGTACTGATTGTGTGAGACTTGCTGGCAGAGCTGTCTATTGTTTTCAAATTTTGCTGTTCATGAGAGTCCATCATTTTGTGTAGGTTAAAAGGGTTGGAATGAAGTGTGTCATTTAGCAAGTGATGTGGTGAGTTGTTTTGATATTTTTTTCCTTTTACAGCATGCAACCAAATACTGCACTCTGTGTAGGCTAGCTGCTTTTCCCTATACTTTTGTTTTATTTCTTTTTTTCATGCTTTGTTCATGTTTGCAGGCTATGCAATTTGGGTTTAAATGTAAATGATGATATAGAATTTCTAAACAAATTTTGTTTGCTGTAACATAGTATATAGTTGCAATACTATTTTACAACTTTGGGTTAATAGTTCTTGAGCGATCTTCTGGGTCTTCTGCTTCTAGACCACAGTAACAATAAGGGAGCACAATAGCCTAAGTCATTAGCACATAAATGGGAGAATAAAAAAATCTGGTTGTTGATTTCTGTTTCGCTCGCAACAAAAAAGAGCTTCAATGACCGGGAATTGTACAAAAATAGTAAAGGTTTTCACATTATCTAAGAAAAAGTGTTGCAGCAAATAGAATTTACTTCTTAGTACTTCCCATTTAACATTTCAAAGAGAGTGGGATCTTATTAAGGAGAATGAGCTGATAGCATTAAGGAGAATGAGCTGATAGCAGTGTTTTAAAATATAAGAAAGTATCTCTCTCTCCCTCAGAGCAGTATTAGCACCTGGGTAAACTTACAGGACTCACTTTTTACTCATTGTACCCTAAATTATTAATCGGTTATCCTGTGACTCGGCTGTACTCAGGTAAGGGCTGAGTTTAAGACCATTTCTTACATGTCTGGACCCAGTAAAAAAGCCCTGCTAACATTGTTTTTAATTGGATGCCTAAAAGTGGCTCTGCAGAAAACTTCCCTGTCAAAGCAAAACAGAAGAAAGACGATAGGGATTTCAGTCATCATTTTCTGACATCTCTCTCTTTACATCTCTTTCATCTCACACAGTGGTTGAGAGAGAAGGGGCAAGCATACTGGGAGATCATTTCACATTCTGATTCAGGGTTTTAGGGCTCTGTGAGAGATGATTTTGCGTTGCATGGGAATAAAATCCTGCAGCTCTGACTCCATGGTCATGAATTCCCCAGTGGCACAGCAGAGTTGTCCAAGGCTTCTGAGTAGGTACAGTGAAGGAGACCTGAGGTGTGGTAGTAAAAGTTGTAGTAGCACCATTCCCTTCCCATTGGTTTTAGTGTGTTTCTCCAACATCATCTCCCAGGAGCTTATGAATTAAAAAGGCTTTTCCGACAGGCAGTGCATGAAATCTGTCTTAGAATAGGAAAGATGTGAAGTGGACAACTAGGCAGCGCTGCATACATAATTGTTATTGAAACTATGTCAAAACACCGTTTTTTGTTTAAGCATGTGTCCCTGTGAATGTGAAGTTTCAGGTATGGACACTGTTCTTCGTGTTGTAAGCTGACAACATCAGTTTTGATTTAACTGTCTGTTGGTTCTTGAACAAGAAAAATTATGTTTTAAAATTTAATTTCCTGTGTGATACTCATTGCGTTTGAGACATTATGCAATGGCTATTAAAAGTGATGCATATATTGAATTCCCAAATAAAGATTTTAGAGCAACTCCTGCCCAGCTCTTTTTTAAAGAAATGAGAGCCTTTAGGCAGATCTGAAAGGACATTTGCTGAAGCCATGGCTACAAAGCACCTGGACAGCACTGGTAGATGAGTTTTGAGATGCTAAAATTAAATTATCATTTCTAATACAACTATTTAGTGAAAAAGAGACTGAAAAAAATTGTTAATAAGAATTAAAGCAAAGGCTATTCAGATAAGTTTCATAAATGTTATGTCCTGTTTAGTGAAGTTGTTTGGCAGTTGTGACATTGTATTTCAGATGTCACTAGAAATAGATATTTGATCTGAGCACTGGTTTTTTGTTGGTTTTTTTTTTTTTCTCTTTAGATGATACTAATTTGTCTTTTTGTTAATCTTGGAAAGCCTCATAAATTTAGTGCCCTATTTCCAGTACATTGGACTGACATTTTACATGCTCAGCTATGGCAATATATTGTTGCAGGGGTGAACAGTGGGACACAAATAAATTTATAATGAATATGTATGTATATGAAAGAGACAGTTGAAATCTTTTAAAGCTATTGATGTAACACTAATATTAATAATCAGTTTTCCTTCCAAACCTGGAGTAGCCTCTAATCCACCTTCATGGTTTAATTTTATGCAATGCAGTCAACTGTCAAATAATTAATTTAAAATTCAGATCTAAGGGGAAATACAAAATCACAAAATCTGTAGACTCATATGGAGTCCTCTTCACTTTCACACTGTTGGAGTGCTTTTTGATATAGAAGAAAGAGGATGGAGTAGCAGCTAGATGTCTGGAACTGATCCACAGTTCATTGAATTAAATTGAAATTTTTTTTCATTAACTTTGATCATCCTTGGATTGAACCAGTATGCATATGATTTAATTAGTTGCAAGCTCGGGAAATGCTGGGATGTTGGCTTTTATAGTTCCTTACCTACTGAGGTGGTAATTACATAAACCAGTGTATTTGTGTGTCTATGATATGGCAAGTGGAGAAGCACCCACAACTGGCTTTCCTAGTGGTGGACCTCCATTTAAAAGAGATATTTTATGCTAAACCTCTTATTCTTTCTTGCTAATGATAATGTTGAATCTGCTTGTCTTTCATTCATTACACATAAAAAAGATCTATTTCTATGCTGTTGAAAATATTTCTATGCTTTAAAAGGGAGCAAATTGTAGCTTTATTCTAGGTCTAATTTTGAAATACATTAAAACCTCTTCCCTCCCCCAATGCTATATTTAACATTAAGGGTTAAAAATGCAAAGTTCTGATAGATTCTCTTTGCCTCAGAGCAATTAGGTTCTCTAGTATCAAATGTTTAATTATCCAATAGAGTATGTTTTTGTCACGGATCACATTGAAGGTATCTCTATTAATATTGTTGTTTTACTTTTCTTTTAATTTCTGTAAAGCAGTGCAGCTTCATGTTGGGATACCTTTATATTAATGCAAGTTTGAGAAGCAAGTAGAGAAAACTCCTCTGCTAAGGGCAAATTTGTAGGCAAAGCTGTTGGACAGTTTTAGTTCAAAAGGGCTAAATTTCTTATCTGAGAGATTTGAAATGCTTTTACCCTGAACCAGATTTCTATCACCTTTCTATCTCCTGTGTTGTTCATTATCATCTGAGCTGCTGCAGTGCCTTACCTGGGGCAGCTGTTGATGTTAAGGTCCTGCCTGGGCCGAGGGAGAGGAAGGGTGGTGGGAGCTGCCCCTGGCTGTTGACACTGGACACAGATTCCATGTGGATGTGGCCTGTTTGCTTTGGCAGACCCTGATGTGAGTCTGAAAGTTCATGAAATCTAACAGGCTTCTTATGGATTAGTAGCATAAATAGGAATAGTAAGTATAAAAATCAAGGGAGAAAGGCTTGTAAGCTAACACCATACTTCCTCAGTTGAGCAGTTGTGTAACTAGCCGTAAATCTGTCCCTTGGATTTGCTTGTTCCTTTGGTAGTTTGCAGCCAGTTTTTAGCACAATAAATAAGAATTCTCTAAGGTGTCAGTTACGTACCTCTCAGTGAAAACTAACCTGAAAAAAATTAGGTCTGTGTCAAAAAATATTAAAAGGAGCCCTGATATTTTTCTTCTCAAGGGCATGTAAGAGTTACTGAAGCAACATTAAATACTTTACCAACAAGATGCTGAGGTCTAGGTGGTATTTTCTCTACTGCTCTACAGGAAAGCATTTTGTAGCAACATTTTGTGGCATCATAATAGAACATAGGCACCTTTTGAGACAGACATTGCCTTCTCAAATAAGCATGACATATTCTTAGGACATGCTGATGTGTTATTTTTTATCATCTGAAATAATTTTGGAGTGTATTACAAAATTATTTGTATGCTTGAGGGAGTGATCCAGACAACAGAAAAGGAATTAAGTAGGTGATCTAAGTATTTATTTGTTTTATATGTTTCTAGCTGCTGATTGATAAGCTTATATTGCTACTTCTGCATTTGCAATTGAGAAGGGATGTTGGTAAGCAAATGGTTTTTGTCATTTGTCTTTGTTTCACTAAAAATTAGTTACTCCTTTTAGAAAGAGACCAATATTTTAAAGGTACCAAATCTGAGAAACAGGTGAATAAAAACATATACACGGTCTGCTTTTTTTGGTGTCAGACAGAATTAAAAGCAGAAAAATACTGTTTAATGTATTACTTAATGTATTGTGAAGCAAGATATCCTATCTTGCTTGTTATATATTTTGAGACAGCATAGTTAAAAACCAAGGAATTATTGTACAAGCCGTGAAAACTTTTCTTATTCTGTCACAAACCTTCTTTTTGATGACTGCCACAAAATTTCTGGGATATAATCGTCAAATAGTTGTCTGACCTCTACTGATTAGGAGTTGGGATTTGGTTTTTTTCTGCTTGAATACGTCAGTTCCTCAACCTCTGACTCTGAAACAGCTTATTGTTTCTGTGTGTTTCTACTGTTTCAAAAAAACCCACTGTCATTGCTGTCATACCTCCCAAAACTTTTGAAAAAGCAAACCCTTAAAAAACAATGACTCTCTGTCTTCTGCCTATGATCACCCATATTGAAATGTGCAGTCTGTGTTGCACAGCCCCCCTGTGCATGTATGGTTTGACTCTACAAAGTCTCACCAGCAATCCCTGCTTGTCTGCAGTGAAATGCAGTGGCAGCTTGTTTCAGATTTTTGTTGTTAATCAATCTGTTCACACTTAAATGTGTTACAGCCTGGTGAAAGCAGGGAGTATCCTGGATGAATGATATGAAAGAAGTGAAGTGGATGTACGTAAGTGTAATCTGCTCCCAGAGTGGCAGTTTTCTTTAGCAATGACCTTTATCAGTGAGAATAAACTAAAGTTGTATCATTTTTGAGAACTAGAGTGCTACTTCCACTTAAGCTGTTGCTGGGTGTGATGTTTTGCCATCACTTTTTGAAGACACTGTTAGGTTGAGTTTAATACTTTTCTTAAAAATGCCAGGTTTTAAGCATAAAGGCCTAAGGAAACTATGTCTCCAAGATGGTATTTCTGCATCTGCTGTCAGCCCTCTTTTTTCCACTTCAGTTGAATTTCATGCAGAACGTCTGGGTCACCAGAGACAGCAAGGCACAGGTGGTGTGTGAGAATGAAGGGCTTAATGAAGGAGATAAACCCTATAAACTCTGCAGCCAAAGCAGAGGTAGCAGGATGAATTTGTCCCTTACCACTGCATCTGCAAACTAACTTTGCCTCCAAACACAGAGGAAATAAACTTTTGCTGGTTCTGCTGCTTGCAAAAGAAAGCTTACTGTAACCTGAGAATGAATTATGTTCTATTGGTTAACACATCTTATAGAAGAGGGAAATAGAATAGCACTGTCTGAATTATTTTGAAAGAACTGAGAATGGATGCTTTACGAGAAAACATTACTTATGTTGTCTTTTAGACTCTTAGAAGAATAGTGTGTCTACAGGAGAGAGCTTGAGACAAATGATGCTGTTTTTCACAGTCTCAGAGATGATTAGCAAATATTGGAACATAATAGAAGTTATAATCAACTGTAAATGTAAGCTGTTAGATTGCTGCAGAAGGAGGAGGCTGCTTAGACAATAAACCTTACAGTAACACATCTACTTCTTTAAAGCTGTCAGCGTGTTGCTATCATCTGGAAAAGTATACATGATAGCTTGTCACAAACCTATCAACTTTTCTGCATTAATGAACATCTCCATTTGTGATATGACATCTGAAATGAATTATTTTAAAATGAAAAATCTCCTGATTTTTGTGGTATAACACCCTCCTTTCTGCAGCTAAATTCTGAATTACAAACATTCTAGATGTTTGGAATGTAAATCTGTAATGGTGAAAAATAATTTAAAAAAGAGTTCAAGAAATCAGTTAGTATTTAACTTTTGTAGTGTTGGTAGCCAGATGCAAAAAGAAGAGGAAAGGTAGGATATTTACAGCACATCATGTACTACAGGTCAGGTGTAGACAAAGTAGATAGTACAGTTTCTAAGACTTGAGAAGTGGATGTATAAGTGTGCGATTTCATTTTGTGTAACTTGTGAACCTTTAATCTTTCACAGGTTTTGCTCATATAGTGTCTGCCCATTTTCCTTTTTTGAAAATGTCAGTTAGGCCACCTCTAGGTTTGATTTGGTATATTAGCAAGCAGTTGTTTTGTGTGCATCTCTCCGTATGAAGAACTCATGGTGGGGAGGGCACTAAATCTGAATGAGCCATAATGAGGTTGCCCAGAGAAGTTGTTGAAATGCTTTTGCTGGAGAATTTGAAACCCAACTAGGGAAGGCTCTGAGTGACCTGCTTTAGACAGGGTTTTGAACTAGGACACCTCCAGTGGTCTCTTTCAACCAAAATTATTCTATGATCCTATAGTTCTGTGAAATTCAGAAGTAAAGCTTGTATTCATTTCTAGAGGAGGTTGGTCTGGGGATTATCTTCAAAAATTATCCCTAACCTTAGTTCTGGGACTGTCCATCTCTCACCGTCATTAGACTTTGCTTTTCTTGTGGGCAGTTTTGCTCCTTAGTACAGTGTATTTGCCATGAGAAATTAGAAAATGAGAGATAGACCTTCACCATAACTGGTGGATTAATTGTCTGCAGGACTTGTAACTGAGATTTTAGGCAAGGTTGTGCATGTTGTGAGTGTCTTTGGGGAAGAGAATTCTAGTTGCTGAGCCATTGAGTTCTTTGTGTCAGGATCATATTATCCTGGAGCTCATAGTTCTTTCTGAGATGACCAAGTTGGAATTTCTGAACCAAAACTGAGGGCTTATGCATCCTGAAAGCAAGGTTCAGCACAAACTCTCTTCCTTGTACTGTTTGTTTGTTCATCCTGCAGTTTTGCAAGGGTGTTTAAAATTTCATTTCTCTAATCTTCCATTAGTGCTGATAAAGCTGCTCCTTTGTGGTAACTATCACCAGCAAGAGGTAAGCAGTAATTAATTATCCAGTTTGAGAATTGGGTATCTGCTTTTCCCATTCTGGGGGAAATTACTGTAATTCTAAAATATGGTGGAGAAATGCAGCTCTCACCATTTTTTCTGTATCTGACAAAGTTTTTTTGAGCTGTGGACGTATTTCAGTCTATGCTTAAACAATTAGTAGAGTGGGCCATCGGATGCAAATTTGATTGCTTGAGCATTATAGTCCATGGAAAAATGCTCTATGCAGCTTGAAGTGGTTTGAGAGAGTAGGATATATTTTTGCAGTCCACATTCTCCATGTGCACACCTGCAGAAAACACACAAGCACATGTCCTCCCCACCCCATCACTGTGGCCAAACCATCTGCCTTTTGGAGTTCCTGCCTCAGGTGTGCATGGTCAAGCCAGAATCTGCACTTAGGTGACCTTATTCCGTTCCTGAAAGTATTCAAAGCACTTTGATTTTAAAAAGAATGCTTGTGATTTCATATTGAATTGCTTTCCATTCCTTGAAATATGAGGTGCTGTATAAAAAATAAAATAAAAAGCTAGTAGAATTTTTTGAGGCAAAGCATTTATAGGTAATACATTTACATTGTAAAATTATGTCTTACTATACATCACTCTTAAAATACAGTATCACTAGAACCAAAGATATGCACCTGTCAAACTGTACCCGTTCAGGGCATCACTGATGATACTATATAAAGATGTCATCACCAGATGTGAATACAAAATTTTTAGCAAACTGTGGTTATACTTCCTACTGATGGTTGCTATTAGAGGTTCCCTTCTGATGACACATCTAGCACCTTCTGGTATTTACAATCTGTGATTTGCATTTGGAACTGAGCTTTTACCCTCATAGCAAGACAGAGCATAAACAGCAAGATGTGAAGCAGCATTTCTGTAGAAAGTTTTCTGTGGTAATTCTTGAGAGTTCTCTGGTGATCCCAAAATAAATTCCTAGATACAAATATACCAAAGCCTGGGGGATGAATGTGTACCAGGCACTGATGACTGCTGTGTAACGCAAGTAGCCTTGAGTCTTACAGTCATCATAATCCCTTCTTGTATAAGGTAATAAATAAACATAAATACTTTCAAAAAGCTGATTCTTGAATATTCAAGGCTACAGGGGCTTGGCTGACCAAGGGTCTGCTGCTTCCTGCAACAAGAGAGCTCTGCTATTGCCTAGTAGCAACAGGATTTCTTACAAGTGGCACAAAAACCTGAAAACCTCCTTTTATTGCCTTCTCTAGGTGCTACAGAAAAATATGTTGTTGGGTTCTCTTTATGACTTCACTTTCTTTTTACTAGTTGCAAGAAAAAAATGCTCAATTTATTTTGTCAATGAAATGCTGAATACTCCAAGATGAGATGACCTCAACAGGAAAATGCACAACCTTTACTACAACAAACAGCTTTACCCAGATGACTTATTTGCTGAAAATAATTAGGATGTCTAGGTAGCTGAAAACTCTCATCTACTGTGCACCAAGAACATCTGGTTTTTGTGCATTTGTTTGATTTGCTCACAGAAGTTTCTTGGTTTTCCAAGCCAGCCAGGAAAACCAGTAGAATTATTTAAGCAAAACTCCCCCTAGCATATAATACAATAAGGCCAAATAATTAGATCCACATCCTTGGAGTAGATATACAGCCTAAAAGTGAAACCAAACTCCCTTGATTCAGTTGACACAAGTTGATTTCTGGTATAATATGACAAAGAACAGTCTGATTCACCTGTCTGATAGCAGGCTGGTTGGATTTTGCCAGCATTAGGACTGTTGTCATAGAAAAATTCTGATATTCCTGGGCTGGAGTGGGAGCTGAAGTAACCTGGTGCCAGCATCAGTAAAGATTTAATGCATTTAATTTGTTCTTCCAATGTGGCTAAAATAATTCCACTTCATAGGTCCACTTCCTTATGAAGGAATCTTTTAATGCAGATAAATATCATACTTTTAAAGCTATTTTTTCCCAAATAACTGTATTTGTCAGTAGAAAGAAACCAAGACGAGTTTATTATAAAGACTCGATATTGTGTTGTTGATTACCCATTGCTTGCTCTGTTTATGTAAAATTAAGACCATTTTCTAACTACTGGCCTTTAGGCTCTGATTCTCTATTTAAATTGGAATGGATCTGTCTGCTGCTTGTTTATCTGTAAATTACACTTTCCAGAAGTGTCATTTGTATGGTGCACAGGTTAGCTAGTTTTATTTTCAGTGACCGTTACTCAGTCTGGTAACCTGGGTGGAGAGGCGAGGGAAGAAAAACTCTGCTTTTGCAATGTAATGAGCAGATACCAAACAATTCTGGATGTGTTCAGGAAAAGAGATCAGTTAAACAAAGCTGGAACATGTGAGGTCCCATGTGTGATAAAATTTCATGTTGAAGAGGAATCATAAAAGATCAAAAGCTGAACCTGCTTCCACTGAGACAAATAGAAATGTTTGTTCCTAGGGAGATTTTTGAGCCTAAATTCTACAATCCTGAAATATTTTCAAGTCTGGGTAGAGTAATCCTTACTAACTAGCTTTTAAAAGAAAACGATGAAACTTCGTGAGATTTTGTTGTTTTGTTTTGTCCTTTTTTTTAATGCAGGCTTTTAGCGAAGTGAAAGGTTTTCGAAGATTTAAGTTTAGGAATATGTCTGGTTAGGCGATGAAAATTTCTTCTAAAATATATTTCAGTGTTATGCATGCTAGAGGCAGGATGCCCTGCTCCGGGAGGTCTGCAGAAGACCTTTATAAAAAGGATATGGAATGGCGTCAGTGGAGTGATACCACTTACAGACATGCTTTTTTCTTATCACAATGAGAACAATTTAATGTTTGATAAAATGAGATTATATGTTGTGTCTTTAGATAATTTTTTTTTTGTACCATTGTCAAAGATGTCAGGAGAAGGCTCTGGTACCAACTGCCTCTTTTTTCTGTAGCATGGGCAAAATCTGTCTGCCATGGCAATGAAACATTTGTATTGAAACACAGGTGTTTTAAATATAAGATGCAGTCAACAGAAGGAGGGAATAGAAGGAATATTTTGCCACTAGCATTGAATGATTAACATTATAAAAGCTTTAAATTTTATCCTGGCTACTTTTTATAACAGAAATTAAAACTTAAGGATGTCTGTTTTACATTCAAATTTTCAGTGATTCAGGCTTTGCTGCAAGTGTTTCATAAAAATACTTATTTAAAAAACCCAGACCAGCTGTTTTAGTTGGACTAGAAAGGGCATGTCATGTGGAAAATGCTACAGTTAAAATCCTGTAACTTGACCTTAAAAGTTTGTTTTCTTTGGTGGAAGGCTTTGTTTGTTTGGATCTAAACTGAGCCTTTGTTTGGTTTTGTATCAGAGAATTCCTGATCTTAGTATTTCAAAAAGTGTGCGCCAGTTCACAGATGAACAAAATTGTGTTGGTGGGTTTTTATTACTTAACTGTGTGTTGATGCTAATGCAGGGAGTAGAAATCAGCAGAAATAATGTGTGTGGTTATACTGTAGTGTTGTCTTTTGTGATTCAGCTGGAATAGCCAGCTGGTACTTGGTAAAGGTGCTTGAGTCTATAGGAACCAGTGCAGTACCTGCTGGCTTTATTTTGGTGAAGTGCTGTTTGGGAGTTTTTAAAAATCTGTTGTAGGAACTATGAAGGAACTCTGACCCCATGTGTACAGACAGAACGCTGGCCTGTGTGGATGCGTGTTTGCTCACATTTTGTGATTTGTCTCCTGAGAAGTGCTGTCTGTTGTGTTCTTCTTTCCCTGCATACATATTGGTATATGCATATTTTAAGTTTAATTCTGTCATATTTTTGCCATATGAAAGCCAAAATTTAATGCAAAAACATTAATGAGAAACATTCGCCAAGATGGTAGTAGCTGTATACAGGCTGTGTACAGTGGCCTGTCCTGTTCTGGATAATTTTGTGTGAATCCAGACTTCTATTGCTTATATGGAGGTCGTAGAATTGAAGATATTAGTCAGACCAGGGTATTTCCCAGCTGTGTATGTCATCTATGAAAAGTAAATACATCACTGAATCAAAAGTCCGTCTTGGAAGTGTCGCAGTTTCAGTAAGTTCAAATTTCTGTTCCATACTCCTACGCCTTCATTACATAAGCAGTGGTTGGAGTTGATAAAGGTTAGTGCTTGAGAAGAGGCATCTCGCTTTCAAACTCATGAAGTCAGATCCATCTGCCTGCTTTAGTCTTCTTTTCCATGCCATTTCTTTTTGTAACAGTACATCAGGAGACCTGAGCATTTCTCTTTTTACCTCCAGCCATGTCTGACCTCCTTTCTCTGTTCACACTTAGAATCAGCAGTGCAGTTACTCTTTGCCATTTGGGGTGGACAATAGAGGAGGTAATATGATCTTGTACTGTGGTTCTTGAAGTTCTTTTTGAATGGAGATACTTGGTGCTGCTGTTACCTCCAGAGGAATATGAACTTTCCAGACTTTGAAGTCCCTGTCATTCAGGGTTTTGCTATCAGTCCATTCAGCTGATCAGAAATGTCTTTCTAAGACATTTTGAAAGCAGTGGTAATTGCAGAGCTTTTGCATGTTAAAAAATGAAGTTATTGGAGCTTTCATGAATTTCTGTTTTCATGAATTCTTGCAGCTACTGACTTGCTTCGTAATTCCAGGGGTCATCTTAATGCAATATTGTGTTCTCGGCAAATAGTTGTTGAGCCACGTAAGACCCAAATAAATGTTTTAAACAAACATGTCTGCTGAAAACATGAGTGGTGCCAAGGGAATGATATTGTTTTGTATTTTTTCTAGTAAGAGTTATTTATTAGGGTGAGCAGATGGGTACAATTCTTTTTTGGCATTCATCGATAAGCCTGCTACCTCTCCAGGTGGCTCTACAAAAATGATAACACCGTGGCACTGCTCCCATTTTATTTTTATTTCTCTCAGGCTAGTTAGTCACTTTTTCTGTTCTCCTCGTTTAGAGCCATCTGCTGGATTTTTTTGTTTGTTTTTTGATTGTTCTCTATCCTAAAGTTATCAAGGGACCTCCAGTAGGGGCTGATGCAAAGTCTCTGTACGCTTGCTGAGTATTGGACTTACGGATATCTTCTTTGTCATTCTTCTTTGTAGCCAGCTTGCAAGTTTTATCTCCCTCAGCCTGTCCTGATGAAATAATCCATATAACACTGAGTTATTAGTGGACTGTTTTACCACTTTGATGATTAATCTAGGGGTTTGCTTACTTTTTTCTGTTGAAATATTAAAATAATGAAGAACTATTGGGAATCTGTCCTCTGTTGCATTTGTTATCATGAGAGAGCACAAGAACATAGATCTGGCACACAGGAGTTGGACTCAGTGGTCCTGATGGGTCCCTTCCAACTCAGCAGACTCTATGATTTGAAGTCATTAAAACAAAACTTTATCTACATAAGACTACATTTTAAAAAAAGTTTAGTCAAGAATTTATTTTCTTTCTGAAGAGGCAAGATAGGCAATGTGTTTCTGAAATGGAAACCCT
This sequence comes from Donacobius atricapilla, assembly GCA_013397315.1. Lineage (NCBI taxonomy): Eukaryota > Metazoa > Chordata > Aves > Passeriformes > Mimidae > Donacobius > Donacobius atricapilla. The sequence continues at coordinate 111,880 of WBMY01001251.1, forward strand.
TTTATTGTGAGTATGGGAGGTTGTCTGGACTGTGTTTGGACCTAACTATGTGGGACTAACCCACACCTATCATCAACATGCATTTAAAATATATCACCTGGCTGGATTTGAGAATGGATGAACAAAAGCCTGTACTTGATACAAAATGAAACATCTGTGGCTGAAGGGCCAGGTCACAGTTTCATAGCTCTGCTTCCCTGTGCTTTCCTATTCTTCTTTCCCTCTTTCTTGCAACATCATCCTTGCTTCCAAGAGAGCTCAGCTTTCCCATCGCTTTGGAGAGCCAGTCCTGTGCTACTGTGTTACCAGGCTTCTAGTTGTGGTCACGAATTTTATTGTCTCATATGATATTAAAACTGATCCAGGCAAGACTGGAAGAAAGATGAACAACGATGAACATACACCTAAACCTTAAATGTTTAAGCATGTATTGTGTGTGGCCACAGATACAGGAAAAGCTGAGAAATCTGATCTTCTTGAACTCAGAATTGCTTGTTACTTGCTAGTTATTAAGATTATTGTATTATGTTGCTCTTAAAGTTAAATTGCACTGAGATAGTAGTATATATACTATATGTTATATAGTGTATAGATTTGAATTCAGTTCCAATTCTGCTTTCTTGAATATTTTACCAGAAAACAATAGAAATGTTTTTCCTTGCAGACATCTGGGATACCCTTCTCTTTTCCCCTCCAGACATTGTACTGCAAGCACATCCTTCTGCAGCTCTTGCCCTCAGCTGAATTTTATATTGAATATTGAATTTTATATTGAATATTGAATTTTATATTGAATTTTATATTGAATACTACCAGATCTTTCTCTTGACTTGCCCCTACTCTTTCTCCTCCTGCTCCTATTAGTTGTAATGTAGTTTGTTCTGTGTAGCTGTTGAAGGAGTTTCTGTTGCCACCAGCCATTTAATTAAGTAAATGCTTGAACACCCCATTATCCTCATTATGGTTACTGCATTATTTTTTCATTACCTATTATTATATCCATTCTTGCTCTCCTGTTTTAAAAAATAGCCATTGTCAGAGATAAGACAGAACAAGAGTTAAATGACAGATTATAGATTTGAGGAGCTAGAGAGATAAGTTTTACATATTAAGTTCTTTGTTGGTGGTGGTAGTGTGAAGTTTTATGGTTTATGATTTATTTTTTCTGAGTGGTAGTGTAATATCTATTCGGAGATTTATTCTAGTAATAGATTATAGTAATCTGTTCAATCAGCAGTGATTTGAGGTCCCTGAAAACAGATGTAATCCACAGGGATAAAGTTACTGGATAATCAAGAGTGAAATTTATAATATTTACATAATATTACATTTTTACTGAGTATTACTGGGTTCTTGCAACTTTTCTGCATCCCAGTTTTCCTCTGGGGAATTAAATATTTTATCCATGGCTTTGAACTGTTGGTAACTGTCCTTTCTCTCTACATTATTTTTTGGGATGATTACTTTGCATTTCTGTAATATTGATGTTTAAACTACAGTAAACAGACTGAAGTGATGATAGCAGTAATTTGTCATTTGGGATGGAAAATCATGTCAACACAGTTGAATTTAGTTTGACCTGAATGATTCCCCTCCCTACTTAAAATTTCAGTCAAAAATGATCTTTATGTTTCCAGGAAGACGTTCTATACACAAGGGAATCATCCCAAGTATGCCAGTTTTAGCACTGAGGATCTGGACCAGCGAACAGAAATGTGTATTCCACGTGTGTCAGCCAGACAATCTGCTTTGATTGTTTTTATCACTGGAGTCTGTATTGTTTTTATTACAGTGTAAGTCACCCACCACAGTTTTGAAGTATAATATGAATAGGTTTGGAGCCCCTTCCTGTGGCTCTCCACTAACCTCTGAACTGACTCCCAGAATGTCTTAGTAATGAACAATTTGGTTTTAATGCAAAAAACCTCTGAATGAACATGAAAACTGAGGACGTCGTGTCTTTTTTCCCACTTCATTTCTCGCAATTCATTCTCTACTCCAATTCTAGAGAAACCTGCCTAATGGGTATAAAAATGCGTCGAATGGAAGAAGATCAAAAGTATAAACCCTAAAGTAATCACTGATCACAAGTATATCCCTTCCACTTTAAGTCACAGTACCATGGGCTATTATCTAAAGCAAGGCCTTTATAATGAATTATTTCCTGAATCTAGCTGATGTATGTAGCTAATTACACTGAGGCGTTCCTACATTCATTTATTTAATAATGTAGAAATAAAATGTTTTAAGAGAGGAAAAAAACAATGTAGTCAAAGTGGAGGTATTGGCCCAAATGCTTTGTGAGTGCATATTTTTAATAGGTTTTGTGATGAAACTTGCTCTTGTGCCTTGTTTGAGGCAAAGGAGCTCATGAAATGGAGGAAAAATTGAAAAAGAGAGATTGTCAGTTGTAGATTTCCCCTACTGATATTGCATATCTTTATTTATGTATAAAGTGTTCTCCTGTACTGCAGATCTTCTGCTTTGTGCTTTTTTTAAAGCATCCTACTGTCAATTAGACCAGTACAGCTACATGAAGTTTCTGACCCATAGGATAGTGTTCTGTCTCACAAAGAACTCAGATACCATCACCTAATGAAGAACTTCAGCATGGTGGAGGGGGGATGGCATGCTAGCATGAGAAATCTTTGCATCAGAGTCATGTCCTTTTGAAAAGGAGTGATGAGAACATTAAATAAATAAATAAAAATAAACAGTTACTAAATTTTTTAGAACTTCACTCTGCTTGGGAATTCACCTTAAAGAAGGTCATTTAGAGGTGAGGTAAGTGGAGGGAAAATGCATGTAAACCTTTGATTCTACAGGTCCTTAAAATACTTTTTTTCTCCTCCTTGTTGTTTTTAATATGCAATAACAAAGTTCAACTATTTGTGATGTGAAAGTAGGAGGGAGCTTTATATTATCTAGATTGACAGAATGAGTGGGATGATCAGAGGGATTTCATCTATTCTTTCCAGTAACTTCTGTCTAGGGCAGGGCGTAACTTGCAGAGATGTGTTCGGTCTGTGTGTAAATCCTTCAGTTAATGGAAATCATGTCAAATGTGCTTCCAGGTAATTTTACAGAAAAAGAGATTGGAGAGTAGTGCTCCTCAGTTAGCTAGAGAAAAGCATAAATGAGCAACAGCTTGTAATCAAATACATATATATATATGTGTGTTTAATCTGTGAGTGTGTGTGTATGCACATGTATACACATATGATAAATATATGTAAATAGCACAGACATGAATGTTTATAAGCTGAAGCAAATGTGGATAGTATCTATCCAAAATCAAGGCCCGTTGATTGGTGGGAAAAATTCTATTTCAACCCTGTTTTCTACCCCAACTTAACCGAAATAAGTGATTTTCGTTTCCAGATGTGTCCCTTTTCACTGTAGGTGTGCTTTGGGTTTTTCTCACCACCTTTTCCTCACATATGTTGAAAGGGATCAGAGTGTTCTCATATATTCAGACCAAGATTACAAACAATATATGCTTCATTTGCATGAAACAAACAGAATTTAGTCGTTTTTCCTATTGTCAGAGCTTGCTCTTTAATTCATGTGTGGTAAAACCAATAAAATGATACACTGACAGTTTCAAAATATGATTTATTTTGTGTGTTTATAAACAAAGTGTTTTTGTTGTTGAGCCTATTTGCCAGCCACCATTGTTGTTCTATGCTTGGAAAATTACAAATTTACGTTTCTAAGCTAATTCCATAAGGAAAGTATGTTTATAAAATGAAAGCTTGGTTTCTGCTCTCACCTCCCATTCCAGAAGTTGGAGGTGTTAAGTACAATGCACAGTGAAATGAGATGCTCTATAAAAATGTGATAATTAAAAGACAGGCATGGATGGAGAGCTCTGTTTTATTTTTTGGCTTTGTTTTCAGGACTGGGAGGAGGGCCTTTAGAGCTGAGCAGTTTTCCTATATGTGCTTCACTAAGATAGTCTCAAATAACAGGAAGAGACAAACTTAGTTTTACACGTCTGTTTTCTAACCATTTTTGGGTTTTTAAGGGTGACCAGAAAAAATATCTCTGAAGAAAATGTGATTTTTTTTCTCCCCCAGATATCCCAAACACGTAACCTTCCTTCCCCAAGTGTGAAGAAAACAAATAAAGAACAAAAGTTTTGCTGAGTTTCTTCCTCTCCTGTCTTTTTTAATCCCTACAATTATTCCAATTTATGACATTGCGTTATCACTGTTCCTTCTAAGACCTTACAGGCTCTTTGAAGTAATCAGTATGAGTTTAGGGATCACATGCATAGCCACTTAAACTTGTGCATTAAGGTGGGAGAGAATTTCTATTACACTTCATGGTGGGTAGATGAAGGCTTGTAAGATTTTCAATTAACCTAAAGGATTAAAGCATTACAGCTATTGTTCCTGCTTTGTGAGAGGTGAAGAGATGGTAACGTGTTCATTAGATATGGGTAGGATTTAAGCAGGAAAATAATTCTATTTTCTTACTACTTTGGGAATGAAGTAACTAGTTACCTGAGAAGTTTTGGTAGACTGCAAAATAAAGACGAATACTTAGCCAGGGCCTGCAGGAAGGATACTGGAATGAATAAATATTGTGGCTCTGGAAAACAGATGTACCCAAATAATATTTATTCTGGTTGACCGTGCATGTGGTATGCATAACAGGTTAATCTGAAGCAAAAACCCAGAAGGATTAAAAATTTGGGTGCTGTGGGATGACAGGGCAAGAACAGCCCTGTGGTTTTGTTCTGGAAGCTTCTCCAGGAAGTGATTCAGAGGTGGTGTCACAAATTTAAAAAAAAAAGTCGAAAACTTTGCATCAGTTGATAGAAGGAAAACTTTGGTTCTTCAGCACACTGAGTGTTCTGCTAAAGCCATTAAGGAGACATTTAAAGTATTACAAAGATATTGAATAGTATAAATGCATTGCTGTGTTCGTGTCAGGTCACACAGCAACTTGGGTGGGGAACTAGATAGAGACTAGAGGAAAATTAGTTAGTGACAAAATATTTGTTGTAAATAAATGATGAAAGGCTGTGGCCAGAGATGGTAAGATGCTTATAAGCAGTGGAAGGATGTGGTTATGTAGGAGAGTGTGCTTGCTCATTCCTATGCCTGTGCATGGTACTGGGAGAGAAGAAAAGAGAACCTAAAACATAACTCAATTGGATTAAAAGGTTGAAATAATGACACACGAGAACAGTATATTATTAATGCTATTTTTTTTCTTAATATTGTCAAAATGCTCTAGGGAAAAAGAGTATGAAAATCAAAAAGAGTTAAATAGGACATTGAACATGTATAATAAATATACAAGGGAGATGGAGTGGGTTAGAAAGAAGGTAAACCAGAAATTGTTTTATATTATTCTATGTATTCTGAAAGGAGGAAGTGAAGACTTTCTCTTGTTTTCAAATGATGTTGTCTCTGTCCTTTCCTATTTGCACCTCTGTGCTGTCTGATAACACCCTCTAGATGGTGATGGGGGATTCCAGCATGTTGAATTTCTCCTGACTCCATGACTTAGAATAGATACCTGGTGTGGGTTTGGGTTTGTTTTTTTAAAAATATATATAAAGTTATTTTTGACAAGGTGTTGGCATAATTGTAGGTGGTGTTTGAGCCAGTGTAGATCCAAACACTTAGATGATAAAATCAAATACTGTCATGAAAATGGCCTGTTACCCCTTACTTAAAACACTGCAGGGATACTGTAGCCTTTTTTTCATAAGGAGTTATGAGCATACAGCAGCACATTTCTAGGGAACTCATTTCTGGTAGGGATTATGTAAGTTTTGACTTGGCTTTTCTTTGGGTTGCATGCCTGTGTTTCTCAGCAGCAGAACACTTCAGATCTCTGCAGTTTCCTTTTGTTAGCACAGCTAAGAGCCACTGATGAAGTGAAAAAATTGCAGTCCTTACACCAGAGAGTTAGAATTTCTTTGATTTGCAAGTAGTTGCAGCTGCTCTGTTTGGAAAAAACAAAACCACCCATCACCCCCACATATCTACTAGAAAAAATAGATTGCCATTTTAAGAGTATTTTTTGCCTGTCATGTGTAAAAATGGAAGTTAGCATGTTACTGTTTGTTTGGGTGTTGTTTTGGTGGGTTTTTTGGTTGTTTGTTTTTTTTTTTTTTCTTTTATTTTGTAAAACTGAAATCTTGGTTATTTTTAAAAATACTGAAGGAATTTGAACAGTCATCCTTCCTCTTGAAAATACCAAGGTATTTAAAAACGTTCTGCTGGACACAAACCATATGGCATTATCTCTTTGATCTTTTTTTTTGTGGTGTGGACATGCTTTGCGTTTTGTGGAGTTGATGGTATTGTTGCTCAGGCTTAATATTAACTATGCTTTAGAGGAAATAGTGGCCAACAAAAAGAGATGGAGACCTGATTATTGCATTATTATTCTGGTGTTTTTGTGATGCTCTGATACCTTTATCAGCTCTGTGGCCCTTTCCTGGGCTTCACTGGGAAGCCCAAAGCTGGACACATCAGTCCCGGTGTGGCATTATTGGTACTGAGCAGAGAGAAAGGATCAGCTCCCTTGGCCTGCTGGCAGTGGTGTTCCTAATGCAGCTCAGGATGCTCTAAGCCTTTGTGTGACCGCCTCGCAGTCAGCTGCTTATCCACTTGGACCATCAGGTCATTTTGTGCAAAACTGCTGCCCTGATGGCCAGACCTCAGCACATACCAGTGCTTGAGGTTAATCCTCCCCAGGAGCAGGATTTTGCTCTTCTCTTTGTTGAACTTGCTGATGTTCCTGTTGGCCCATTTTCTCAGTCTGTAGTGGTCCCCCTGAATGGCACCACATTCATCTGGTTTGTCAACAATGCTTCCCAGTTTTGTATCGTCTGTAAATTTCTACTGGCTGATGAATGGGGATGTTAAAATAGTATTGGACCCCATATGAGCCCTAGGGCATGGCTGGTGACCAGCCTCTACATGGACCGTTTGCAGCTGATCACCGTCTCCCAAGGCTGACAGTTCAGTCCACCTCACTGTCCACCGCTCACTGCCCACTTACCTGGTCTGTACTTTGTCAGTTTCTTTATGAATATGTCTCGGGAGACACTGTCAAAAGCCTTACTGAAGTCAGGACCAACATGTCCTCTCCTCTGCCAAGACAAAAATCTCTTTATGAAGGCTAACAGGTGTATCAGACATGATTTTGCCTTCATAAATTCAGGCTGAAGGCTCTTATGTTTCGGAAGTTATTTCAAGATTAGTTGCTTGGTCACCTTATCAGGGATTGAGGTGAGCCTGACTGGCTTGTCGTTCCCCAGCTTGTAGGCCCTTCTTGAAAATCGGACTAACTTGTTTTCTCCCATCTCTGTTTTCAGCTAAACTTACCTAGGGAAGACCTTTAGGGTGCAGTTTGTTGTTGTTGGGTTTTTTTTGTTTGTTTGTTTTGTTTGTTTTTTTGGTAAAGACACTTAATTTTGACACTGCAAATAATTTTTTTGCTGTTTTTAACTTTACTATATGTTGAAAAAATCTTCATTTTAGAGCTTGAAGCAGCTCTAAATATAAATAAGGCCATATGCTGAAAGTAGTGTACTATATCTTGTTAATTTTTTTCCTCACTTCCACTTCATTAGCTGAAACCAGCCCAGGTTAATTGAGACTGGGAACTCTATTCCAGACTGCCATCTTTAGAGAGTAATCAGTTTTCCTGAGAGAATCACTTGAAGATTCTTAGCGAGGACCCTTGCGAAGGCCTTCCTTTGATGCACATCGGAAATCATTTATATAAGCTAGCAGCTCCCTACTAATCATCAGTATAAAACTTCATTCTGATTGTGGAAGGGGGAGCTTGAAAATTGGTATGAGCAAAGCAGAACATCAGTCAAGCTGAATTGATTTAAATCATAATTAAAAATTAATTCTTTAAAGGTATAGAGAAGCTTTTGTGCGTAATGTGTTGTTTTCCTTGAAAATGCTTGGTTTTCACTTGCTGGAAAAAAGTGAAATCAATTGCTTGGTAAGTAATGTTAGTGCTTTATGCTAAAGTAAGCATTTTTTTTACACTTCTAAGCAGTTATACAGTCGAACACAAATATAGCTGGTTTCTTAATATTTACACATTCTAATTTTATAAGATAATGATTGATGCATTTCCTGCTTACCAGCTAATAATTTTTTTTGACACATTTTGATGGAAATTTGATTTAAATTAAAAATACAGATACCGAACAGTATACATTTCCCCCTAAACCATAAATCACTTGGAAAACTAGTGCATAGTCTAAACAAAGGCAATATCTTTATTGAATGAAGCAGAATGTTTCTGGATATTGTGTTCTTCTAGTTTTTATAATTAATGGGTATCATCTTGAGCAGGAAAGGCACAGGTGGTTTCAGTCTTACAAGACAATTTTGATTTTTCTTCTGGAAAAGTTAGGCATAAAATATGAAGGGGCAAAAAGGTGTTTATATTATCTTCCATGTTTCTTTAGAATCATTTTGATCTATGGTTTATTGCAATAATCATGTATTTCCAGATGTAAGGAAGTGCTTATTTTACTATGTGGGAAATTAGTGTCCCCCAGCTTTGTTCTTTATAAAACTCTGTTTTGTTGATGGATTTAAGTATTGAGTTTATAATTTTTTTTACATGTTACTTATTTTGACAAAAATATGAAGAAACTTTTTGAGGACTATATTGGTGTTTCTTCTTTTTTGTGGGTTCTGTGAGATAAGGACTGCGTATGTATGTGCAGAGCTTAGAGTATAGTTCAGGTTTCAACACAGAATTTGATTTGGGCTTCCTCCATTCCAATAATAATAATTTGCTCTAAGTGAAGGGAGGAACAGATTCTTAGGCTATCTCAGGCAGATTCAGAAAATATTTTATTTAGGTTCTGTCTTGTCTGCTGTTTGCAAGTAAGGAGACACTTTTCCATTGTTTGGCCAGTGTCTCTGGTGCCTGGGCCAGCAGGTCTCTCCTTTCACGTCTGAGGTGCTCATCCCCCAACGTACCTGGACAGATGGCAGGAAAGAGGCTGCAGGACCACCTCTTCTAATTACATTAGGAAAAACACAGGCTACTACAGACTTCACGCCATCAGAAATTCAGAACAGTGCAGTAGATCTGTTTCCTGGGACGCACTGTATGCAGTCAAACCTCAAGATGATTCAGCTGTCAGGAGGAATCAATAATGACTGAAGCAATTGGTTGCTATGACTGTAGCAACATGATTGCTTTCAGTGCTGTTTTACTGCTTTATTCTGATGATGAATTAAGTCTAAGATGCTTAGGAGTAAATAAAGAATAGTGGAATGAAGTGTAAATGCATGGCTCTGTAAATCTGCCTCAGAATGTGCAGTGTCTGAAAGGTTAATATAATATGTAATAGTTGATGGAAGTGCTGACAGCTCACATAGTAAAATAGCTTCTAAGAGCAATCTGCAAACTTACATGTGTTGCTAACCAAAAAAATCTGATTTCTTTATTTTCATGAATATAATGTGCAATTAAAATTATTTGAAGAGGTAAAATCTGTGATGTTTGGGGTTTGTTATGGAAGCCCTGTAACCTTTAAATTAATTTAATAGTGATATCCAATATTGCTTGCTTAAGCAGGTGTATTGCATGTTTATGTTTAGGGAGTCTGATTCATGGGGGTGTTTTTTTATTTATTTTTTTACTTTTGCAATGGTGGTAGTACTTGAATCATCTTCAAATCATGGGCAAAGCTGCAAACATGTGCTGTGGAATGTTTTTGTTACCTTGGCAGTATTTCTCGTCTGCTTTGAAGTAGCTTGCTGTGATTTGAAAATACATGAATGTGTACTCTGAACATTTCAACTTCAATGCTAAAAGAAAAGAAAAATGTTTTGTGCCTTTGATATTTAAGACTTTTATTCACAATGAAATGAAACAGCCAGTGCAGGATTAGTTACTAGAGAAGGCAAGATGATTTTGCAGTTACTAAGCTTTCCACTTTTGTCTAAAGGCACATCCTTTACCCAAACTTGTGAAGTCTGTAATTTTTTTGAGCTGTCGATTTTGTTAAAGATTTTTTTTTTTGACAGAACAAACATAAACTGTTATTCTGCAAACCAGTAACATGGTTATCCTTTCGAGATGATTTCTGAATAACTTTGCCAACTGTGTATTCCCGTACATGCATTCGTGTCCTTGTGCATTTGAATGATGGAGATCCTGAAGGAAATGAGGACTTAATTTGGGAGGTGATTCTTAGAAATTTCTGAACACGTGGCTTACAGCTTTATGTAGGACCTCATTATTTAGGTTCCTCTACAAACAGAAGGCCTTTGGCTTTGCTAACTACTTTTATTAAGCCATTAACTGATATCCTTTTAAACAGATATATCTTTCGCAGACATGTTCAATACTGATGCTACTGGTGCAGCCAAATCTGACATGCAGGAAGAACTGAGCTGATTAAATGAACAGATGCTATTCAGGTGGTAGAAGACTGTTCTAAGCTCTGCTCTGGCACTTTTCAACAAGTGCATGAAAGAGGAAATGGGCATTTTTATTGAACAAGTAGTTCCTCAGCTTTTAATGTGAATTGTTATTACTCTGCAATGCTAATGCTGCTTCATCATCTTTCAGTAGATCTTTTGGGGGCTAGACCTCTTCAGTATCAGTAGTGCTGCTAAAATCAGTGTGGCTGCTCTGTGCAGTTCATTCACACAAACAAATGAGAAGATGTAAGAGGGGGAGAAGGTGTCTATGACAGTTTTGTCAAATGAAGGCAAATCCCTTCCTCTCTTTCCCTCCAGATTCTTGTCCTTATTGTACTAAAATTTACTTAAGGAATTGGCAAAAGAAGGTTTTGCATAAAACTTTGAACTGTTGAATTGTTATGTAATTTTTACATGAATTCACCAGGCAGAGACCAAAGAATCTGTACATCACTTAAGGCAAAAAATTGTAGGAGATGATTTTTTCTTTCAAAAGAGAAGATCTCTGTGCAATAGTAGAATCATTCCATAAAATGGCAGGTTTTGTCTGGGAGTATCCATTGTTCCGTGGAGCCTACTGCTGAAAGGTGAAATGTAGTAGGAGATCTGTTAAAAGTCTTTTTCAGTTTAGATTGCTGTTGTCATGGAGTGATATTCACAGGTGAAAAAAGCTTTTCCCGTTTTCTGCAACCTCTAATGTAGGTACTTCAAGCAGGGACAATTATTTTGAAAGTTAGTGTCATCTTAATGTGCAGAGGAAATGGTTTCAGTTATATTTAAAATAGTAAGAAAAAATAACCTATTTTAGGTTAAAATCTGTGAATTCTTTCTCTCCCCTCACCTTTTGCTGTTGACATGAAACTCTTCCTTTGCAGACAAATTATATGTTTAAGTTGTTGTACACCATGGAATGTAAGGATGTGAGTTCTTATTAACTTTTTCTTGGGTTATGCACATGCCTACAGCTCCAGAAAAGGGCATGATGAAGTGTGGTGGATCAGAGAGCGCTTGGCCAGCTTCAAGTTTGTCCTTGAGCTTGTATTCCACTAGAGTCAAGCATGAGTATAATTGAAACTCCAGTAATTAAAATACAGCCAAGAGATTGCTATGACAAGACTTTAGGCTGAGTCTTAAATTCTTTGGGGTTTCAGAAGGTTTACAAATTCTATTGCTCGGTACTTCATTTTTCTTGAGTATAAAATTAGCTTGATTTTCATCCTGTGTTGGTAGCCCCTGGAAGCCTTATGCATTGACATGGTGAGCAGAGCTGAGGGAGTTGATGGTTTTAATGGAAGGAATGAAAAACAACCAGAGTCTAAGCTGATGCCAAGACAGGCTTGGCAGGGGAAGGAGGGAATGGTTGATTATCAAATGAACATTCAGGGAGATGTGAGACCCTGTGTGACCTGTGAACAAGTGCCCCCAGCATTACATACATAATTAATATTTTAGTCAGCAGAACGGTGATGCCTTATGTCATGAAGTCTGAAAGTTTTATCCTCACTCCTATACACTTCTAGTGTATGGTGCTATCACTGCTAGTTTGTATGGCAACTGTTATTGCTTGTGAGTCATAAGTAGTAATCTTAAGATCATGTCAGTAAAATTTTATGCTATACACTCACCACTGAGTTTGATATACAGTACACCAAAAATGTTCTACAGAAAACTTTATTTATTAACAGTTCAGAGGGTTTTACATTTTTATTGTTGGTAGTTTTCATTTTCTGCATCTGTAAATCTACTCTTTAGTTATTTCATTGCTGTATATAGTCAAGAAAGGAAGATACTTTAATACACATATAAAAAGCCTGTAAGAATTACTTGTAGTAAAATTCAGTAACTAAACAAAGTGCACCTAAGATTTAGTGCTTTGAAACTTTACAGAAAATAAAAAACATGTGCTCTGCAGTGGATGAAAGCTGATAATCCAACTTTTCCCATATGAAAAATATGGGATTTTAAAAACAGATTTGTGATTTAAAACATTGTAAACATTATTATAATGTTGTGTTGCTTGTTCTGCTCCAAGAGTTTGAATAATTCTGGAAGATGAAAGCCTTAACTTTTGTGGTTATAAATAAAAACCCCTAGAACATTCCTGAGGCGTTTGCTTTAGCAGTCAAGAAATAATCTGCTTGCCAAGTGACTACTTTTCTATCACTGGTATATGCAATTTAAAAAAGGACTATTCTACTTCACAGAACTGATGGAGTGGAGGAGAGAAAGGGATTTTTTTCTATTCTGGATATGTTTGCAATGGATAGCCTTCATGGTCTATTTGTGTTTCTGATGAAAGATCAGTGGTAAGTCTACCAGAAGAAGAAACAAAAACATGTTGGAGAGCATATTGGAAATGCTTTTGTTGCTGTTGATTGCATTGTTAGTTTCCACTCACCTGGCTTCATTCAAGGAGAGGTCATGTGTACTAACATATGTATTTTATCATTAAGTCCATCATGGAGCTCTCTGTCCTGCAAAATGCATTAAATAGTTGTGTGGGATTTTTCATGTTTGGTGTTTTAATTTTTTTTCTGTACTTTGTTTCTTTAGTGAAAAAAAAGGAAAGTTGATTCCAAGCTGCTTGGAATAAGAGGGCCTATTATGCTATTCTTTTTCTTGCCTTGACCTTCTCTACTGTTATTGGCAAGATGTTGTATAGTAATTTTGCTCCTAGTGTAGTAGAGTCTGTGATTATATAGAAGTGCACCCTGGAATGTCCTCCTCACTGGGAGGAGCACTCTGATGCAGCAAGAAGAATTCCACCTTAGGAATTGCATTTTTCGATTGTTCAGTTGTTCCTAAAATTTGTCTTCAGATGACTTTATAGGTATTTGAAACACATAAAAATACTAAATGCACTGGCCCATACCATGTATCTGACGTCTTGCATGGTTTTGAGCATTTTTCAATAGGAGACAGCTGCTACTCAAGTGACGTATTGTTAAAAAAAGGTTTTTGACTAATGTCACAGGATAGATAAAGGAAAAACCCCTTTTTTTTTTTTTTTCTCTGCTTCTGCCAGCGTTCACCTGTATTATCCTCTTTTTTTGCCCCGAAATAAAATAGGATTGAGAGTGAAGCATCGTTTCTGAATCGCTTGGGTGTGAACATCAGCTGTAATTAGTTAGGAGACACTGCTGTTCATATCTTACAGTGATGGACAAAAGTGAAAGCATTGTGAATGAAATTCAAATATGTTCTTTGCACTTCTAAGTGAATCTGCTTAGAGGTGTTGGAGTAACAAATTACGAATTAAAAACCTTGTTGCTTTAAGAAAAGTAGAAATATTTTATTTTCAAGTCCTTCAAGCAGTAAAGCCACAAGCATACGGGTTTGTGTTGTGCTTATTGTTTAATCTCACAGTAGTGAGGAGTGCAGCCAAGATGAAATGTAAGTAAAGAAAAGCATTAGGATAGGAGGAGGAGATGACCTTCCCAAAGTTACTTTATGTTTCAGTAATATCAGTTGAAATATTGACTCTTGAGTACTGTGTTTAGTTTCAGTCCCCTTATTCTCTAAAACGAGATTGAAGAGAAATTAGTAGAAGTTTTTAAAGAACCCAAGTAATGGAAATGAAGGAATACTAAAAAAAAAAAAGAAGTTAAAACTTCACAATATGTATGACTGCAGTTTGAAGAACAGAATGAAAATATCTTGTCAGCTCAGTCTGATTTCCATAGTGTTTCTGGTGCAATCCATTAATTTCAGTGGAACTTTTTACCTAGAGCATGGAGAAATCCTACAAGAGTAGCATGAAATTATGAATGGAAAAGCCTAATCCTAATGGATTTTCTTGCCTATCCTCTGCCATGAAACAAGATGAAGGGACTAATTGAAATACCACCGTAATGCATTTTAAGTAAATCAGGTAGCGTTGTTCCAGCACACAGTTAGCAGGTAGTGTCCGAATGGCCCCTGCAGTTTGTCTATCATCATATTTCCATCTATACAAAAAACTGCTGAGAAATTTTGTTGTAATAGGGAAGGAACAGTGTTGTGTCATGTTTTGTTTACTAATAGTACACAGCTAACTGTGGCTGCCAGTGAGCACTCAAACTTTCTTTTTTAAAATTGCTGTGAGTATTTGTACTTTTGCCAGTTAATCTGAGAGTAGAAATGCCAATGAGGGGAATAAAATATGGAAAATAATGCTGTGTTTTATATAGCACCTGCCATACTCTAGAATGTTAAAGCACTTACTAAATAGATGCTGAGATGGATAAAATATGACAGTGTCTATAAGCAAATACATCACCTGCTAAGCTTTCAGCAATATAACTGGCATAAAGCCATGAGCGCCATTAAAAGTGCTACTGAAAGAAAGACTTGGATAGATCTCTAAGGATTAAGCCCTTCATATGTGCTTCATTAAAAAAAAATTGTGATAATGATCATAGAAATTATAACAAACCACAATACAACTGGAAAGACCTTGAGATACTGACTAGTGTGGCCCCCAAAGCAGGTTGAATTTTACACCTGTTTGTTTTTAGCACAGCTGTTTAGAAATCCGCACAAAATAATAAAACTACAATAGACTCTGCACAAGCTCTCTCTTATAAAATGTCCGTGTATTTGTAGAACGACTTCTCCGTATAACTTACACAAATTTTTCCAGCTTTGGTTTTGGTGGGTGAATTGCTACAGGTCCTAGCCAGGCTGCAGTGGAGGCAAGGTTATTCTAAAGAGTGTGCCACCTCTTTCAGATCTGATGACGCTGGTGAAAGTGCCTTTAATTTGTTTCCTCTCTGGCTATATAATCCTAGTATATTCAGTCTTTCTACATAATTCCTTCTTTGAGACTTGTGATTTCTGCTACTGTCTTTAGACACTTCAAATTGTTTTTTTTTCCTTTTTTTTTTTTTAATAAAGGTTATGCCAAAAATTTGACTTATTTATTTCTTCCTGCTAAACAGGACAGGAATACTTCCTATTTTATGTGGTATGTGTTCTTGTTTATATACCCATATGATAGCTCTTTTGGTTTTTTTAAATCCCATTTTGAACTTTAATTGAGCTCATGGTCTATTACAAGCCCTGATTCCCCCTCTGAGAAGGTGTTGTCTAGCAGTTTATTTGCTCTGCTGTTGGTGTGCAGCTGGATTTGACAAAGTACAGAAAATTGCACTTGCCCCTGAAAAATTGTTCTGTTATTTTTCTGACCACTTCTCTAGTTTGACAGAATGGTTTTGGGTTCCAGCCCTGTTATCCAGCATACCTGCAGTGTTGGCTCTTGATCAGCAGATTTAAGCGTGTCCTCTGTTCAGTTCTGTAGGTTGCTAATGGAAATGCTCCCTAAAACTGGACCAAGTTCAGATCCTTGCAAAAACCCACTCAGCAAACTGTCTTGCATTTGACAGAGAGCTAGTAATAATTTTTTGGGGGGGTCATAATATCAGTAAATTTTGCCTTCATTCACTAGTAGTTTCCTGTAGAAAACACCTGCTTATGAGAAAGCATGTGTGAGGGAGTCAGCTGCCTTTTCTTTGGTAATACAAGCTGGAAAGCGTAAAAGGGAAATTAGGAATCTTGTGGTTTCTGGCATTTGCTACCTTTTTACCACTGTTTCTCAGTGGGATAGAAAAAAAGCTGAAATTTTTAATGATCTGATGATGCATAGGGAACAAGTAGGAGTAGTTATTTGTAACTGCAAAATAGAACTTAATTTTTGCTAAATGATCTCATAGCACAAAAAGAAAAAAAGTTGGAGGTGCTTGTTTGCACATTTGTAGCTACATATTTGCCAATAGTTGTATTGTCAGATAAGGGTATTCTGTGACTGTTTTAGTAGCTTTGATTATCAGGTTTCTGTTGGACTCCTGTAATGACTGGATCCTTTTAACAATGCAGATCACAGTTGCTGTAGAAGAGGCAAATATGGAAATATCCTTTTGAATCTCAAAGAACAGTCTTTTGTTTCAGATTACTTCTTCACTGGTGTGTGTCTTGTGTCATTTGTCTCTATAGGAAGGAGTATGTCATGGGCTAAATTGTATGTCATGAAGGCATTATGTGACATACTGAAAAATACATAGAATTCAATGTAAAATTGCCCTTTTTTTTCTCAGAGAGAGAGAGAGCTGAACACAGAAGCATGATTACAGCTAGATACATAAAGTTGTTGGTACTCTTACTGTAGTGTTTTACTGATGATTTCTTGTTTGTCCATGGAATTGAAACAAACACTAATTAAGATAAATCCAAGTCTGCTGATATTTATATTAATTGCCCACAGATTGCTATTAATAAACTTGCGATTTTTGACTGAAAGAAGTTAGCATGAGTTGTACTGACTGCAGTAAATTTGATGCCCATGGAACTTAAAATTAATAAACTGTGGATACCTTTAGGATGGAGATGAACGTGGTAATTATTTGAACAGTTGAATGCAGGACATTCTTATGGAGATGTAATTTTATTTGCACAAGATATTTTTTAGTGTACCTGGTATGTCAAAAAGGCTGTGTTCTAATGTTCTCAGTAAACAGATTTGAGTTCAGGTCTTAAGCTGCAAGTTCCTGGTGTGAGGTATATCTAGTGCAGGATTCAGGCATCAGAACTGTGCACGATTTTGTAGTTATCTCTATAAAGCCTACATGTGAATATATGTCATCATTGGACGTGCCAAAAGATATATTTCTATTATTTATTTTGAAATTTACAGCAAACTTACAAAAAGTGCTACAAAAATCACATCAGGTTAAAAGACTGCTGAAATGTACCTTTTCTTTTTCTGATGAAGCATGCTTTACCCACCTCACATAGTATCCAATTACAATAGCAGAGAAGTAATTTGAAACTATAAAAAAAATCAGAAGAGCTTTCCCTAGTTTTCTACTCTGCTGTGAGAAGAAACTGGCTTTATGACTTTAAAGCAAAAAAGTTTCATTGAGTGCTTTATAGTTACTTTGTCTTAAATTCATGTAGTGCTAAAGAAGACTGAGTGCCCACAACAGGTCTATGACAGCAATGATAATGCAGGAAACCACCTTTCCTCTACTTCTGCCTTAATTAAATAGCATCATCCTGGAAGCAGGAGGTTGTATAATTTTTAATTTTTTTTTTTCTGCCTGCCTGTACACAGTATTTGATCTTCTCCTGTAATAATGAACAGAGGTGCTGGTTGTAATGGTGGATTTTATGTAAGATTTTTCAACAGTCTGTGATTGAAGAGCCCTCCATTGGATGTAATTCTTCTTTAACTGATGTTGAAATGTTAACATCATGTCTTGATTGCTTTCCTTTCCTTTGAGCTGTGTTTCTAATAAGAAGTAAATGAGAACTGAAAAGACTGACTTCTGTTTAATTTTGTTTAAATTCTAGTCTTCACAGCTCTTTGGTAAACTTTGCTATGCAGTAAACTCACTCAACTTTTTTTCCCAAATAACTTGCCAAAAAATAAAATTCTTTTTCTTTTGTGGCACTGCTCTTCAGCTTTGAGGAAAATTTAAGCATTCCTGTCCAGTCTATTGACCCTTATTTATCACGACTCCTCTCTGTGCTGTCAAGAAGTGAACCACACACTGAAAGCAATCAGAACTGCTTGAGTCAATCTAATTATTCTACTGTCTCCCAGCAGATGACAGAGAGAAGTAGTGGAAAAGGAGAGTTTCTAGTCCAGTTGCCAATGAGTGCATTGGAATGGCAGAAAATTAAATGCCAGAAAGGTCCGGGATAGCAGCTTTTACTTTCATAATTAAAAAAACCTTTATCCTGAGACTTTCTATCCTTGGCTGGTGGGGTAGGAACATGTAAACAACGGGAAAGGTTTTGTTGTAATTTACAAATACGAAAACATCACATGCAAATTTAATTTAGAGGTACTGAAGTTAGATGTTTGTGCAATTATGCATAGAAATCTTTGCAGTTTTGCTTACATGGTTTTGAATAAATTGCAAGTTCACATTTGGGCATTCAGTAGATTGGTAGAAAAATCAGGTTCATCAGATGTGACGAATATGATTTTCTCAACTCAGCCTCAAAAGTAGTGTCCAGTATTTGTATTTTAGTGTTGTATAGAAAATAAGAAAATGTGCTATGCTAGGCCAGATTTTGTTATGTCATAAGTTGGATAGATTTTCTGTGAATATTTTGATTCTTTGAGTATATGTAGAGTGGTAGCATGAAAATGAAGTTAATATTTTTTTAAGACCAAATAAGAGAATAACTACAGAGAAAAACATCCCCGAAATAAAACCAGAATGAATCCCCATGTTGCTTACATGGTAGGCTATGCTTGCAAGGTAGTACCTTTGAACTAGCAGGTACAGAGAATAAAACAATTCCGAACCATCACTTTTATTTAATAGCTCTGGGCAGTGTTCCCTGGAATTTCAGGAATGTAATATGAGAGTGTCATAGTGAAAAAATATTGGCACACCTCATAAATCTGTGGCTATCAGTTAGGTGTTGTGTAGGTGCTGGTTATGTTTTTCTTTGTTAAATGAGACCTGTTTTTCCTTACCTGCAGCCTATTCTAGCAGTAGTCTTTTGGTTTTTATGTATGTGGGGGAGGGGGGTTGTGGCCATACATTTTACCATAAAGCTAATTCACTGTGGCCTTCTCAGGTCCCGTGTAGTTGATTCTGGCCTCAGCAAGTGACTGTTTCCGACCTTACTGCACTTTGAGACCTACATCTCTGTTGAATAATGATTTGGTTTCTAAGCATCTTATGATGCTTCTAAATTACACTGTGGATTTGCTTTTTCTCTGCCCACTGGTCATTGTAAAGGTTATAATGTAGGATTATTTAGCATTAATGTGTGGTATCTGTCACTACTGACCTCACATTTCTTTCTGATTGCCTATGCTGGCAGCACCAGGCATGACAATTTTCCTTTTGTGTGCTGTATAATCATATTTTGTCTTTAGTTTTCCTGGATTCAAGGGCTGCTATAGTGGTAACAATATGTGGTGTAGTGAACATTCTCTTGCTGTTTCATGACATTGATGAGATTTGCTTTCTTTTTCTTTTACTCTGAAGTGGTGGTGGGCTTTGTGTGAACTCTGCTGAGTCAGTTCTGCAAAACTCTTTGGCAAATGCTGGCTGCTGTGCGAGGCTGGTACCAAGTTTTGTGGTCCGTGCAGAGCCACATCATAAGGCTGATGGTGTGCTGTGGCTTTTGACCAGGTTTTCCCTGGTAAATATGACTAAAAGACTCTTAATTGCTTGCCTGGGATCTTGTCATGTGTTGTGTTTGAATCTCAGATGACCCTGTTGGGTCTCCTAACTGATACGGGAGAGACAACCCCCCATGCAATACTCTTTACGCTGGCCAGGCTGGGAGGCTGACACGATTCATTGCAAAATCTGAGGCAAGAGCAGCAGTGGGGTTAGGTACAATGAAACTTCCCCACAAGAGGTCACCAACAGTTTGGTCAGTGACAAGTTGACCAAGAGCCAGCAGTGGCCTTACAGCTGGGAGGGCCATTGGCATCCTGGGGTGCATTGGGTGGGAAGGATGTGGCCAGCAGGTCAAGGGAGGTGGTTCTGCCCCTCTGCTCAGCCCTGGTGAGGCCACATCTGAAGTGCTGTGTGCATTTCTGGGCTCCTCAGTACAGGAAGGACAAGGAGCTGCTGGAGAGGGTCCCATGGAGGACCACAAAGATGCCTTGGGGTCTGGAGCACCTCTTGTGAGGACAGACTGTGGGAGCTGGGCCTGTTTAGTCTGGAGAAGACTGAGAAGGGGTCTTATCAGTACATGTAAATATTCCAAAGGCAGGTGCCAAGAGGATGGTGCCAAACTCTTTTCAGTGTTGCCCAATGACGGGAAGAGGAGCAGTGGCCATAAAATAAAATGCAAGAAGTTCCATCTCAACATGAGGAAGAACTTTACATTTCAGGGGGCAGAGCTCTGAAACAGGCTGCCAACCTTAACAGTTTTGTGCTTCTGTGATATAATTTCCTCGCTGAAGTGTAAATGCTGCCCTTGGTTTTGATAAACATAGTGACCAGAGGTGCAGTCCTATCTAGAAGATAACTATTTGTAAATACCATGCTGGGTTTTAGGCCAACCCTGCCATGGAATAGCTACAGCAGCAATGGTCAGTCCACCCAGTTTTGCATTTCCCTGTTTACCTCAATAAAGCTCAATTTATATGCCTTCCCATCTTCCTTAAATGTCTTCTACCTCTGCAGTAGATTTCTCCTGATCATACTAAGTATATAATTGTAATTACAATAACATTGAAATTATTGAGCCACAATACGAGCAGAACAATGACTCTGTAATTCTTGCTCAAGGAATGTAGGTTTGAGCCTTAAAAATCTGTGCATTCAAGGAGAAGATTGTTTCAATGGGAATATCTCAGTATTTCTTAACTGTTCAGTGTGGTTCCTAATGGGCAGTTCTGGCAAGCTGCTTTCAAAACATTTTGATTCTGTTCACAGTAGCAGTTATACTTGTTAAACTGTTGATAAAATGATATTGCAAACAACACAAATATTCAGAACACGGAGAAAAATGGCAATATAGTCAAAACAATTTGGGAAAAAAAAGGTGAAAGCCAAGATGTTGAAATACAGTGCTTTTGACTTCGGGAGCTGCTGCACTAATGGGTATAAATAATGCAATACTTTTCCCATGGGCATATTGTAGAGCTTAACTGGTTAATGGCTGAAAAGCGCTTTGAGATCCTATATAGAGATATGCTTTGGAAAAGCAGAGTGCTGCTTAATGAAAGTCTAAATGCTGCTGCATCACACTGTTCTGGGTATGGTAGTGA
Organism: Donacobius atricapilla; assembly: GCA_013397315.1. Taxonomy (NCBI): domain Eukaryota; kingdom Metazoa; phylum Chordata; class Aves; order Passeriformes; family Mimidae; genus Donacobius; species Donacobius atricapilla. The sequence continues at coordinate 133,048 of WBMY01001251.1, forward strand.
GTTCAACTGGTGTCAAAGCGATTAGACCTATGGATCACATTTTTGGACATGTTTGACATTTGGCAAGGTGACTATGGCTATGTTTTGGTACATCAAAATAAATTTTTAATTTGCTTTATTTTTTACATTAAAAGAATATATATACTTTTATATTTAAATTTGTATTTTACTTTTTAATATACCATCATGCTTTGGATGCTTTTTGGGTTTGCTTACAGTAAAAACTAAAAACTGTCTACTTAAAACCTAAGCCTTCAAATTTATTATATAAAGAGTGCTATATAAAATTATAGTATACCTGGCCCTAAAACATACTTACATTATAATTATATAAAAATTAAATATAAAACATGGAACGCTTCTGACTGAAGCATTTTAAATCTTTTTCGTTTGCAAGTTCCTCTTAAGGAGAAATACTGAGAAATTCCTAAAAGTGATTTAGGTCTCCAGTCTGTTTAGGGAGTATAGATTTTAACATTTGATTTGACAGAGTGGTTACAATTTTGTCTTTGTTTTTCTTCATGATGATTTTTGAGGAAACCTCAAGAAGAGTGTGCTTTTTTGGTTTCATGTGTCTTTCCCTTGTGGAAATTGGTTTTTTCTCCATTTACTTATGTGAATTTTCAATAATTAAGTGGCTTCTGTCATGGCAACACCTTTTAGCTCTCATCCTACCTGGTAAGCAAGTTTATTTGCAAAGAATGTCACTAGAAGAAATGTCTTGAAGGAATCGGTACTTGAAAAACATGAGTTCTAGACCTAAAGCAGCTCATAGTCCCTTTTAGAAGTTAGTACCTATTATTACCGTGTGTGATGTTTTACTCATTAATTTACTGTTTCTTCCAAAGCTTATGAATGTGGCTAGGCAAATGAAAGTGATTTTAAAATTTTTTTCCTTCCTGTTTTCTCTTTTAAGTGCTTAATGTGCTCTGCCCTAGCTTGGTATCTTACTGCTAACCCCTTTGTGTGGCTGCCAAGTTTTCTTGCATAATTTTCTTGACAAATGGCTTACTCATTAATATTTCAGGCCTGTTCCTACCAACCTCAGACAAGTGGTATGCCCCAGGCAGGGAAATGTAGTTCCTTCCTTAGGAGCCTTCTAATCTTTTCCTTAAATGCTTTGTCAGACCCCATGACAGATAAATGAAGATGGTGCAGTTCAAACTAGAGATGACTATTTGTACACACGTGACCACACATTTTCCAACTGGGAGATGTTGTACTGCCGTGGAGTCTCCACTGCAAACATCCACATATTCTCTTCTTTATCCATCCTGAAGTCTCTGAGACTTATTGATTCTGAAGGGAAATCCATAGAGATATTTGTCTCTTCCTAGTTTTGATTGGCTGTTGAAATATCCATAGTCCTGATAAAGGCTCTGTCTGTTCACACTTTCATTATTTCTACAACAGAGGCAGACCAAGGAATGATACCACAGCTGAGCTAGAGCTTGACTTGAGACCAAGTTCATATCACAGCTAGGTGTGAGGTACGGATCTCTGGTGATATTTTAGCTTAAGATGATAGCAAATTTGTGAAACTGATCTCTTTAAAGCTTGATGTGACAGCAAGTTGGTATGACACAAATCTTACTATATTCCTGCTTCTGTTTAGGGTTGAAACATCCTAAGAAAGACTTGTTCAATTTAAATATTGTTGATTACATACATATTACAACCACGAAACAACTCCTGGGTTTAAAATACTAATTATGTTAGTTATTTTATAATAATACTTAAATTATTGTAACTACACCACGTTGTCTAGAATATTAGTAAGGAGGGCATCTGGAGATCTGTGGTAAGTCATAGATTTCCCCAGTACCCCTGAAAATGGAATTAGAATCTATGAGGATACAGCAGGTAAAGCTGAAGGCTTTCTCATTTGTGGATAAACTTAGTGATTCATGTTAGCTGCACCCTCTGGCATGTCCCATCTAAATAATTTGGATTCCCCTGCTGTCTTTTGCACTGTTATCAAGTCTGCACGTGTCCCATTCTTGGTATTTAATAATTTTTTTTTAAAAAATGTATTATCACCTCTTCATGTTAAGGCATGATAAGGTCTTTAAAGTTTTATTATGCCCAAGTGGTGTAGCTAATTGGTGAGAGCTAGGAACGTCCCCCACTGCATGTAAATTCTGCTAGAATTTAATTTCTAAACAAATTTATTTTTACTCATATGAAACACTATAGGAGTAAAATTCTTGATGATGTATTCCTCTGTTAAAAATACAGATAATGAGTGGCAGATATTGAAGGAAAAAAGTAGGCAGAAGAGACAGTGGTAATCCTAACAGCAGTGAGAATTTTATAGGCATTTAAGTGTCTCTGTCCCTTTCATCTGACAGTTATTTGCAAATGCAGAAAGCTGTTTGGCAACATTTTTCAAGGCATTGGAAAAAGAATATTCCCTCAGCAGCCAAAGGTAGTGTTTTTTTCAGATTACATTCCTTGAAAATTGGATATTTTAAAAGCAGTAGGCACATTTGAGAATATTTAGGAATAATTTCTGCATTGCCATTTCACAGTATGTCGTTTGTAATGTAATGTATTTAAAATATGTTTGTGTAATGAGGATTTCCCCTTAAAATATGGAATTGACTGTTAGCTGTTTTGTCTCATTGTGGAGGTAAGGAAGAACACAGGAATGTCAGCAGGAGATCAGGTCACAGCTGTTTAATTTTTAGTAGTTCCATGTGCCCTTAGTCATCATGCACTATTGATGTTATCACTAAAGGGCCTTATTGACATTTCTTCAGTAAATAGCAAACTGTTTGAGTTTGTGAAAAAAAAATCAAGAGATAATTAATGTATAAATGAAAGAAAAACAGATATTGTTTCTGAGCAGGGGTGATTTTTCTTAGTTTAATCTTGTCATGCATATATATAATTTATTTTTCCAACAATAATTTCTTTCCTCTGAATTTACTTATTTTGTTTTTATTTGTCTTTTTAAAGTGCAAATGAAAATAGCACAGTCAGGTTTTTGCCTTATATTTCTGAATTTTACATGTTAGAGAGTTCGGTGCCATTCCACCCACCTGAAATCTGAATTTGTTTGCTTTTGTCATTAACGCCTAGTGTCATTTAAGCTGTGATCTTTTATTATGCATTTATCTTTTGAAAAATTATATACTGTCTCAATAATTAAGCAATGTAATGTACCTGATTAGCTTGCTGATCACAAATTCCAGTGCATGGATAGTCTACTTCTGAATTGCTTAAAACAAGTTCACTACAACTTGTTTTGAAATCTGATTATATCAGTCTTTGAAATATTCTCATACCAGCTGGCAGCATAGCTAGAGTTTGCAAGTGTTTTGGCTACTGAAATGCATTTTACTTGCCTTTAGTCATATATCTGGAAGCATTATCCTTTTAATAAGTGAGAAACTTATCTATAAACCTGAACAATCCTGGAGTGACCCTGTTTAGCAGAGTGTAGTGGTTATCACATTTGCCGAATTTTTATTTTAGTGGAATAGGATTAAAAGAAAAGCAAAACAGGTTTAATTTAAAAATAGAAACAGTTAGATTTATTAACATACACTAAAGGTAAACAAACAAAAACTAACCCCGAAACCTTTTCAAAAACAACCCCCCTCCTCCCTAGCAACAATTTATTTTTCTATGAAAACAATGCAAAGAGACAAAACATCAGAACTCTTAAGTCAGTAGCACTTAATAAAATAGTCTTTCATTCAGTCTTTTGAGAGAGACAAGTCCCTCCTGATTCTTCTGGTAACTTTCCACAAGAGACACAGTCTGTTTGTGGCTTCCAGCTCCACTAATGCAGCCCGCCCGACACTGCATTTGTGAGCTTCCCAAATGCAGCCTTTCATATGGCCACATAAGGGCTGTGGACTTAAAACACGGGGTTTCACCTTTTAAAGATGCACAGCTTCACAATAAAGGACTT
>WBMY01001251.1:137100-170592 GCA_013397315.1 Donacobius atricapilla
CCGAGGCTCAGAGACCCGGCCCAGCCCAGCCGCGGCTCAGCTCCCGCGGCGCTGGCCTCGGCATGGCCACCCTGGCCCAGCCCGACTCCCGGGGCCAGCCGGGCCCTGGGCCCGGGCCCCCTCCCGGCCCGGCCGCGATGTTACCTCATGGTTGGGTCCGTGGAAAGAGGACGGGTCTCCCAAGATTCTTGCATTTAAGCGGTGTCCCAAGGGGTGTACACTTTTTACCTGATTGGCCAGCTTAGCTGTCAGTTCCAAAACAGATCAACAATTAGTTTTTCCTACCATTTATGCTAAACCAATACACAGAGAAACCAAGGTTTGCAGCAGCCTTTGGAGGCCTGCATGGGGAACTGAAAGTTGTTGCAGTGGGATGGCGTTTTGTCATCCTTTGCAATATCCAGCCTGCAGCTGAATGGTGAGTGGACTCTAGGGATGATGCCAGACGTCTTGAAATGGGTGCTTGCCCAGAGGTATGTTCCGTTCTCCAGAGACTTGCTGATCTCTATGGTTATCTTGACCCATCTTGCAGTCCTGAAGGGGCAGTGCTGGTGGTTGAAGGTGTGACTCAACGGTGTGGACCATATTTTCTGTGCTTGCCTCCAGGTATTCATGTGTGTAAGGACATGAGATGCTGGCCTTTGTTCAGACAATCAACATCCTCTGCATTAGTGGAAAAGGAGCATGGTTGTTAATACCTTTTGTATTTAAGAAGGTCTTATATGTAGCCCTGAGAGAAAGTAGGGTCATGCCTTATCCCAGAAAAGGTTTTTTAGTTTTCTCTCTCAATCTTGCAAGCCCCAGAATATTGCTGAAGGTGGCATCATGATTAATGTATCACCATTACAGAGCAGACAGCTAGCCAGCTTATGACATATTTTTGCTTCAGTCAAGAAAAATAACAAAATAACAAAAGAATGTTATTCTGTGTGTTTCTGGAACTTTATGACAGATTATTAACTAGATGAACTCCAAGGACATGAAAAAATTAAGAGCCAAATACTTGAAAGCTATATTATCTTGCCAGTACTTCATAGTTCATGAAATACTTAATTGTTGTTTAGCTATCATCAGGCATATCTGATAATATTCTGCCCTTGGAAGGTCAGATTCTAAAATGGATCCATTCTAAGCTGTCTGTAAGGCTATTTCAGAAGTCTGTGTTTATTATGTAAATTCAGCATGCTCAGTAGAAGTCTGTTCTGGTGCACAAAAACGTATCATCATTTTAAAATGAGCATTAAAAATTCCAAGCTTGTTATTAGTTTTGCGTGCAAAATAATTTATGTTATATCCTATGCAATGCAGATATGGTCATGGCAATACAATGATATTTGCTGCTGTATGCCTACATAGTTTTCAAAACTAAAATTCAATGCTTAGCTAAATTGCTAAGCAGACTGGTAAATGTCCAATTTTAGCAGCCTAACATATGTTTATAATTTTTGTTTTAACATATGCTATGTTGGTTGAACTCCCCTCCCCACACATACGGTAGATAAAAGCTGTCACATCACAAAATGGTGGCAGCCCAACTTTTCTAACATTTTCCATGGCACTTCAGAGTCTTGCATTAATTAGCTATTCTTGGATAGGAGACAGACTCTCATCTTTGTAGAAATTTGGTTTCAAACCCATCATGTACTTGGGTATATGTATGCAGTGGCCCATCTGTGTTTCTGCAGCCATAAGCTGTAAAAAGCACAGGGCAGAGAGAAAAGCGGTCAACAGGAGCGAGGGTGCCCTTGGCTCACAGATGCAAATACCGAGTAAATGGCCCCAAAAGGTGGCCTGTTCGGGCACTAGTTTGCTCATACAGGAGCATTCTCCCTCTTCCACTTTTGCAAGAGAGGTGAGTGAATGAAACAACGTTGGTGCACAACACTGTTTCTTTTCATTGTGAGCTGATAAACTACCCCTCTTTTCTCCTTTTTCAAAGCAAGTGTAAGGAGGAATTTTACTGAGTCTACAATTTTTTCCTAAACCTCAGCTGGGTAGTGGAGAATTGTGACAAATACCACTGCAGCTGTGATAATGCTGTCTTAATCCTTGCTGCACTATGACATGGAAACCTGGATTTAGACATGAAAGTTCATTCCTTAATGATACAGCAGTGTACTCCCTTATCAAATCAAACTGCCTTTTGCATGTCCTCCAAAACCATGGTATTTTTTGTCTGATGTATTCTGTCTGCTGTTTCTGTGTTGTCAGGCTCCTGACTGTGGTGTACTTCAGCATGTGGAATGTCTGCTGTGCTGCTGCACGGGGAATGGCTCATTTTCCGTGGGGGAGGAAAGGAGCCTTGCCCGTCAATTGCAACTTCTGTAGAAATGTCACAGGGTCTGTGGTACGGGACTGGTGTTGGCAAGTGTGGTCGTATCAGTGCCTGGTCTGTGCACAGCGTGGACAGGGTTGTTCTTATGCCTTCACCCCTGGGTGGCACGGATGCCACCTCCTGCCCTCTGGTCTGCCTTGGAGCTGCTCAAAAGCTCTGCCTAGGTGCAAGCATAGTTCCAAGCATATTGGCACAACATAATGTATGCTGTCATTCCTGTCCAGGACTAGAGTTGCAGTAGACAGCTCATCATTGGAGATTGAGGTGCAGTAACTTGAACTTCCGGGGAGCTGCTGAGGTGACCTGGAATGTGTCAGTGGTGATGTCTGGCTGAGGACATGTGTAATAGGAGGTGTTGGGCCTGGTGCTTTGAACTTCAGGGGAGCTGCTGAGGTGCCCTGGAATGTGTCGGTGGTGATGTCTGGCTGAGGAGGTGTTGGGCCTGGTGCTTGCATGTCCACCTGCAAAGCTTTGAGAGATCCCATGGAGAGCTGCCAGCAGAGCAGCCTGCTTCCAAAGCCCTGTGTCTGCTTCCAAAGCCCTGTGTTGCCTCCCAGCTGCGAGCCAGAGCCACTGGCAAGCCCAGAACTCAGGACTTGCTGGTGATGCTACTGGAGGGCTTTGCCATCTTTGGATTGTAGATACCAGTGGTGGTTGTTCAATGTCTATTTCCTGTTTATGTATTTGTTTTCAACTACAGGACCTGCAGCTGCTGTTTGGCTTGCTGTTCTTGTTAGCTGGCTGGCAGGCCTTGCTGTGGGATTCAGGTTTTGTCAGTGTGCACAGAAAGCAATGTTGTTTCCTTGCAAATGAAAAACTTGCTGGAAATAAAGGAAGAAAATGATACATTTAAACTGCTTTTCCAGACATTTGGGTAAGTGTAGACAGAAATAAATATACATAAATGCATAAATATCTGTTTATTGTAAGTGAACATAAGTAATTAGTGTATTCTTAACACCAGGTATTTATTGTTAAAAGAAAGGTAAAGAGATGTCTTTATTTTCCAGTGTTGCTCTCTGCCTTGGTTGCTCTCTACCTTGATTTGAAGATTTTGTGTACAGTCTGCAGAGTGTAAACATTTTTTACTTTCTTTCTTCTTTGTGGTTTCTCTGCCCAAATGTAGCTTGTCACCAGTTGAGTTGGACGAAGTCCAATACCGTTTTTCTGTCATGATTCTGAAAGAGAAATACGTGACTGTGGTGAGACAGGGAAGCAGCAGAGTGTTGGTGAAGGACTTCAGTGTTTCTGGAGCTCTGTGTGGTATGATCTTAGGGGCACATTTAGTGCTTGCTTGCTGTTTTTTGCAGTGCTTGGACGTTGGATAACTCAGAAAAAAACTATAACTTTTCTTACTGCTCATATTATTTACTGCTCAGATTTTGCTTTGGATTAGGATAATAATGAAGGTCATAATGCTGTTCAACTATTTATGGCACAGGCATAATGTTAGGATGAAAACTCATACAAGTTTATCTGTAGGTTTTTCTCCTGTACAAGTTTGTGAGGTGTATATATCACTTGCTCAGAAAAAAGTGTTTCTGAACAATCAGAAACTGATAGCAGGGTTCCTCATTGCAAATACTGAAATATCATCAGGTAAGCCCTTGAAGAATATACTAGAGTCTCCCTTAAAAATAATGAGTCTTAAACAAACAAACAAGAGTTCCCCCCAATAGTTGTGGTGCATATTATTTCTTTTTCCATAAATTTATAATCATCAAAACTGTTTATATGAAAGTTAAGCTTCTCATATGGTTGTCTGATTCTCAGAGGAATGATATTTAAGAAAGCAGCAAACATCACAAGAATCATGATAAAGTTCTGAGAGTTTTTTTTGTACATTACGGTTATGTGTAAGTTTTGAATTGAATTTTTTAGAAAAATAAATGTATGGGCAGATGGTGATATTTACTTAAGGGAAGCTGAATTCATTATCTGACTAGGACTGGGTATTTCAAGCAGCTGTTTGAAAATGAGAACTCACTTTCCATGAAGGGGAGCGTATGTTTCAGGAAAATGGAGTCTCTCTTCAAAACAAGCAAAACTACCCCTTGCTTAGCCTCTGTCAGAGTGGTTTCTGGTGTGTGAGTGAATTCATTTATTGAAGAACATTCTCAGTAATGATCAAGAGCTAATTTGATGAAATAGTTTTGTAGACTCCTAACTGCCCCCTGCCAAAGGCAGTCATTCTTAAAAGTTTGAAAACTAGATAAAATTTGTAGGTATTCTTTATTTCTAAAGATATTTTACCAGAAAAAGGATTAAACCAAATATTCAGTAATCTTACTTTTCCCCGCCAGGTTTAATTTCTGTCTACTCAACTTGCATTTATTTTGATTGATTGAGATACAATTTCTTGAGGAAATAGACCTATGGAAAACTTCTAGATATAATCCAGAAGAAAGAAAGCCAAATGTGACCATACTCCTTACATTTTACAGATTTGTTTTTTCTGGTACTCTCTATTCTACTATGTCTGTTCTATTTGCATACATATTTTTAATACTCTCACCTTGTTTATTTTGTTACTTACACTTGTTTTCCTTATGTTCCTGTGGAAAGCTAGCCAGATATTGTAATACTAAAGATTGAAAGGCATCCCTTGAAGACTGTGGTGCATTTATTATTGCTTATCTCCTTTCTTCCCCCAGGTCTTTAAGATGACTTTTACAGAAAATTCTTTCACTCAGAAAACCTGTGGCCCTGTAATTCTTGGTTCATGGAGAAATATAAGCCAGTTTGTTTGTTGCAGATGCCTTTCCCCGATCACTTAACTTCTAATGCCGCTGTTTTCCAATTCCATAATAAACAAATTTTAATGCTTAGTTATTTTACTGGAACCTTTGCTAATATTTCTGAAGCCCAACTATAGATTTTCAAATAATTTTTCATCTCCGAATGAGCTTACGCATATGGAGTGACCGCAAGGTTCATCGCTCTCAAAACTCTTTGGTTTTGGAATTATATTTGAACTCTACAGAGAATGCAGCTGTGTACACATGAAGCACAAAACCTGTCTGTGAACAGGGTGGATGTGTAAAGATGGCCCTTTGATGGGAAATGAGTTCTTCAGTTCAGACAACTTGAAGAATCTCATCACTTTGCTTTCCTGGTATCTGACAAGCCTGCCTCCCCTGTACAGCAGTGGAAGCTGTGAAAACAGTCATCCTGGGGAACATATGGAAAAGGGGTTTTGTGCTCACTGCAAAATCCTAACGTTGGTTCTGACTATATGGGGTCTTCATTGTGAATCTTGTGCAATACTCATATGTGAATTTAATAAGCTGTTTATATGTAAATATATGACTTGTCTGGCCATCTGTTTTTCACAGTGGTTCAGTAGTTTGAAAGGTTAAACTGATTTTGTCTGGCATTAAGTAAGAATTATTGATGATTGCATAGTGCGTGCCACATGCATCAGGTAGATGTGGAACATGTTCTGCAGCTTCTGCTAATGAGGGAGATGATATAGCAATAAGTTAATTGCTTATTATAAGCGAGTTCTGACTGCTGAAGGGCAGTGTTAAGTTTCTGAGTTTCTCTTAAGTATTATTTGGTTATTGCCGCATGTTTTAATTGGATGAAAAATATTGTTCCACAGAAAGCCTGATGTTTATTCATCTTTAAAAAGCATCATTTGGAATGGGGTTCAGGCTAGGTCTAGATTCATTAATACTGGTGCAGCCATGCAGAAGCCTGATAACTGAATAAAATATCCTAGCTGAAATTTGACTACAAGGGTATTTTCCATCCTCTGAAGTCAAAAGACTGGTTTATAATGGGAACCTCATCCTACTAATCAAGCTGACATTTGGATTTATCTATCCCTAAGATAATAGCAATTCCTGCGGCAACATTGCAGTTCCTAACTCAAATATTTTTAATTTCTTTTCTTTCTCCAGATCATAAAATAGTTTACAATGGCAATGCTCTGGAAATTCATGATAGTAGCTAAGTATTCTAAAACAGCTTTATCACCAAAAGTAAAGGTAAGAGGAATTTCCACCCATTCAAGGCATTCTTCATCCAAGTCTGTACCTTCAGATTTTGCTGCCAGTGCACCCTGCTCAAATACTGTGGAACTGCTTGGTAAATCTTATCCTCAAGATGACTACAGCAATGTCACAGAGAAGATTCTTTCCAAGGTGGGGAAGAACTTGCACAACAGAAAACATCACCCTTTGTGGCTAATCAAGGAGCAGGTGAAGGAGCACTTCTACAAACATTATCTAGGACGCCCTGGGACTCCGCTCTTTTCTGTGTATGACGGTCTTTCTCCGGTGGTTACAGTCCAGCAGAATTTTGACAGTTTACTTATTCCACAAAACCATGCCAGCAGAAGGAAGGAGGATAACTATTACTTGAATCGTGACCACATGCTAAGAGCACATACATCAGCTCATCAGTGGGACTTGATACACTCTGGCCTAGACGCCTTTCTGGCAGTGGGAGATGTCTACCGCCGAGACACGATTGATAACACCCACTACCCAGTCTTCCATCAGATGGAGGGAGTGCGCCTCTTCTCCTGCCATGAGGTATGAATTCTCTAGTTGGGGTGAAAGACGTTTTCGGTAAGTTGCTTGGTCTTATGTTTGCTGCAAGCAAACTTCATCCACGTGAATGAGGTTTCATGCACATAAGCATGTTACAGCAACAATGTTATGCTGCACAGTGGTAAAGATCAAGTGGTTTATCGTATGGCAATATTTTTAATTTGCGAAAGATGGAGATGGAAAGTGTTGAATTTGAAAACAACTGTAAAATTCCCTAGGAAAATGTGAAAAAATTGGAAAGACAATATTATTGAAAGCTGGAAAAGTGAAACATAATCTGAAATGAAACAACTTGTTCAGTTAATGATCTGCACAATTCAATTCTATTTCTGTCACAACTATCTTCTGGTGAGACCACATTACCAAAAACTATATCAAATCAATTCTTGAAGGACTCATTGGATGTGAATTGTTACAGCTTTCACTGTTGTACAAAGTACAGTTTTCATTGTTGTCTTTTGTTTTTCTTTTAATAGTGCCAACCTTCTGTAAATGAATGTCATTTTCTAGGGAGTTGTTCCATTCTTCATCTCATCCTGAAGCTGTATTGAAGGATTCATCTGTTGCAGCCAACAGTTGTGTGCACAGTGCATACACAGTAAACCCATCAGAGTCTAGAGGCATCAGCAAAAGAGCACTAGGTTGATGTCCAAGACTCTTAAGTTTATATGTTTTGTTGGCACAGCTTGCATGTTCTGCAAGTGCCTGGGTGTCATTAAGTACTCATCTGCATCATTGATCAGTGGTAAATATAAGCCAGTTTGTTTTCCAAATAGTAATTGATTTGTATAATTTGTGTATACTTGTAGCAATACTGCCAAATTCACAGTTCTATAACTAAAACTAGCTTATTCTAATAATACTGAGATGTAGACCGTTCTGAATGTGCTTGCCAACGGGTGACAGGAGCTTGGCAGAGAAGCCTGATGCCTGAGGGAAAACTAAAGTAATCATAGAGCACTGCTTTTCTCCGTGATGTAAAGGGGCTGGTGCTGCCTGCGCTGCGCTTTCCCACTCCATGCAGCCACTGCTTGTTCCGCTGCAAAGATGTACCTGGCTCTGCAGGTGTCCTGAGAGCAGTGTGGTGCTGCATCCAGCCTGCAGCTGCTGCTTTGGTAACCATGAAATGGAAATATTGCAGTCTTACCCAGCCTCGTTTGTTTGCTGTTCTTTTCACATAGGCCTATTTAGGAATACAATCAGGGTATATGGTATACAATACTATTTAAGAAAATACTATTTCTTAACCATTTCTGTTCATCACAACCTTTTTTTTTTTTTTTTTTACTTGAGTAGAAGTTCTGTCATTCAGATGGAAATATTTTTTCTGCCGCAAAATTATTACATTAATATTCTTTCAGGGTGAAATTCCTGCAACTTCAGGTGTGATTGATCATTGAAATACTTGTTAATGAATTTACCCCTCAAGAAATGTTGGTCCTAATGATAGACTATTTCTTTCTACTCTAAAAATTTAATAATAGGAATAATAGTATTTGAATAATTGGCAACAGAGTTGCAGAAATGTTTTCACTGAAACAGAGTTCTATCTAGAAATATACAATTCTTAACAATCTAATTCATTGCACTGGAGAGTGTTTCTTTTTCTCTTTTTTCTTTTTCCCCAAGAATATGATTGAGATGTTATTGGAGAGCTTTCTATACTGATGAAGAAAGAATAGTGGTGTGGTGTACAATGTGTAAAGTGTTGTTTATTGGCCAATGTGCAAAAATTATAAACCTGAGCTTGATCTGATGCATCCTTTTTTACTTCAGTTTGTGGTTCAATATATATCACTTTTTACAGTCATAATCACAAGAGCCTTGTGGAAAAAAATGAATGTGTAATTCTGAAATTTCACTGGGGACTGTTTCTGTGTTTTGTATTTCGGTTGTCTGTTCAGAATAATCCACATTTAAATAATTCCAGAAGGAACCATCTGAGCGGAACAAAGACTAAATAGAGGTAATACTACATGAGCGAAATCCTCTGATATTCATTTATTTATACTCAAGCTTAAGCTGTAACCCACTGAGCAGAAACGTGTGACTGCCAGGGCCTGTTACCCTTGTCTCAGACTTTTCATTCCTAACCAGGCTACAGTTGCTGGTGAGAGGAAATTTGCTCAAGTATCAAGGATCAGAATCTTTGGAACCAAGGGAAAAGCTGTTAGCTCTTAGCTGCAAGCCCCGAGTGCATTTCATGTTATGGCCAATACAGTAATTTTACGTGCTGTTGTAAGTTTGACGCAGTTCGTCACACACACACAAACACACACTCACACTTTGATCAGAAGGCATGAACTAAAACTCTACTTTATTTGAAAGTCTGACTCCAATATATAGCATATCTACAAAAGGCCAGGGGTTGGGGTAGAAGGTTGACACCTCTCCCCATCCCACTGGTCAAGACAACTGTCCATCAGCTGTCCATATCTCTAAGACAAAGAATGTAAACTATCTTGAAACTACAATAACATTGGCCAGTGTTTACAGACCAGAGCGTGAGAAAGAACCCAAAACATGAAACTGTGAAACAGAAGAGAAGGCTGAAAAAATCAGGGTGACGTAAGTTTGCTGCTCTAATTTGTTCTTTTGATTTTTATGTTTATCATTCACTGTGGTCTCAGTGTAAGTTACCACAGACCTAAAAAAAATGTGATAAGAAGGACAAAAGACTAGAGTGATTTTATATGAACTTGAATTTAGAGGAATTTGATGTTTGATCTCAGTTTATGAGGTGTGGGGGAAATGTCAGTTTATCCTCAGCTGAAATTTGAGGTAGGATATGAAAGATGTAGGAGATGTGTAAAAGTGTGTCTCCTTTACAAATCCCAAATTCCATAGTCATGACTAGGTTAAAACTCCTGTCCTGTGATGGAAGCCTTCAGCATAATTCTTTATATCAAAGTTAAAATCAGTATAGTGAAGTAAGATATAGAAAAACAAACTAAATTGGGCAATTTTATTGTATTTTTCCTAAGATATTTGTGAGCTATTTTCTTTTTTGACTTTGTTTTTTTCCTAATGGTTGGTTGATTACTTTTTAAAGAGAAAAGTAATCTGTAATTCAAAGATGGGCAGGTAACTGATGCATATCTGCAGCTTAATATGAGTGTAAATATTAAAGTACTAAAGAAATTCCTGTATCCCAAACTAAGTCATTGCTAAAAGTTAGAATAATTCATGCTTAAATTTCTCATAAACTTTTAAAAAATGTCATTGGACTGCTATCAAAGAGCATCTGAAAATACATTTAGACATGTTTTCAACATATTTAGAAGTATTTTAGGTGATTATTATCTGAATGCAATAGAAGAACAGTTATAAAGTGACTAATGTAAATAATTAAAACCAGAACCAAATATAGCTTCCCAAATCTACTTCAGAATTCTGAACATAAAATGAGCTGTTCTTCTCAAGCAGTACCCCCAAATGATATCCTTTTGTATTCACTTCCTCCAACGTTCCTGTTTTTCTTCTAATTGGTGTTAGAACTTTATTTTCCTTTTATGGTGTATGGCTTTTTTCTTTTGGTTAGTGCTTTGGATTGGCAGTTATGATACTGCTGTAGTCAGATTTGAACTGGCCAGTTTTCCTGGGGGGAGTATAAGAGAAATTATTTCCGTGCTATGCCATTGCCTTTGGTGTAGTTCCATAATTTATGGAAAAGAGAAAAAAGTCTCAACTAAATTGCACTTCGTGCATGTCAGCCAGAAGAGGGAGCCAATATAAACCCAATGGCAGTCAATGAACTGCTTTCAGTTGGTGACAAAAAATGTTTACACATTTGAAGGAGACTTCATACGGTGTTTTATTGTCTGTACTGAATTATACATAAATTTTAAGGGGAACAGATGCTAAAACAGAGGAATTGCTCCTCTAATTTAGTAACCTTGTTCCAGTGGAGGCCAATAGAAGATTATTTAAATGAAAAAAATTATGCTCTCATCAGGCTTGTTTGTGCTAGCAGTAGTAGGGATACATCTTTATTCTCCACTGAAATGCTTATGTTGGAAATGGAAACTTTTCTGCTAGGATGCAATGGAAAAAGGGTAAATATTCTAGTTACAAATAAAGGAGTGCTCCTCCAAAGCACTATAAATAATTAAAAAAAAAGTCAATATTGTAGCTTCTAATGTTTTTATCCTGAAATGTAAAAACTCTTGTTCTAGGTAATAGAAGATGGAGTAGATTTTTCTGTTTTTTTCATCTAAATATGTACTCCTTTCCTCATCTTCCCATACTTGAGTACCTTGGCAATATTCCTGGTGTATTGTTAAAAAGAAAAAGATGTTGCTTTTAACCTTTTCCTTGTGGTTTGTGATGATGTGAACTCCTGATTCACCACTCATCTGCAGTTTTGGGGTTTTTTTGGATCAAGTGCCATGCTGGGTTTTCCCTTGGAAAACTTGTGTCTTTAGGTTTGACTGCTCCAAAATCCTATATGTTATTGCAGCTTTGGGCACTGTGCTTCTGCTCTGACATTGTAGCAGAGAAAAGCTCCTCCCCATCTTCGGTCCCTTTTTTTTAATCCTCATATGTAAAGGAATTTAAATCCATTTATAGTGTTTCAGGGATCAACCTGTTTTATGGAGTGATTTGGAGCTTTTACAGTATGCTTGTGAGTGGGAGGCAGAATAGCAGTGATTAGCTGGGCACTGAGGAACAAATATTTTAAAAGGCTTAAATGACCAAGGAAAGGTATCCTTCTTAGCCCTCTGGAACTTCTGGATAGGGTTGTGAGCAAAGCATTGGTCCCAAGGAGCCTGAGAGACAACCCTCCTTCTCACAGGGGGTGGCAAGGGCAGTACGAGAGCAGAGGCACCTTGGTAAAAAAAAGGAGCAGCAGCATTACTTTGCTAGAATATTTGGAGGTGAATTTATTCCTCAAGGTGCAGTTGAACTGAGTGGTCACAATGGAGAGCGTGGTTAGTTTAGGTGGAACTGATTTCCCTTTCTCTGGTATTAATCCAAGCTGTGAACGTTGTATTATCCAGTATTTTCCAAGTTGTGGGGTATAAATCACGGAGTAATAAATAGGTCTTCGTTGATCCGAGGATCCAAATTGTATTCTTTGTTATTTTTAGTCAAAAATTTGACGGTTAAGGTCATCAGAAGGTCTGTTAGATTTTCACAGTGATCCATAGTCTGGAAAGTTTGAAAACTGATGGTTCATCTTTTACTGCAAATGCTTCATATTTTTTTCAGGCTTTCTTACTTGTAAGAAAGCTAAAAAAACCTAAACAAACCAACAAAGCTTTTCAGAATAATGCAGTTAAATCTATTTAATGTAATATTTAAATTATGCAGGAAAAAAAGAGCAAAGTGTCCACAAGTGTGTTTGGAAAGTCGAAAGTACTTAAAAGAAAAGGAACTTCTACTGCCACAGAAATAGAAGTCTATCATAGATGCCTCATTATATCAGGTGTCTCTATAGCAGTATTACTTTGTCTTTTTGGTTTGAAAACATCTTCATCCTTTTCCCTTTTGATTAACACTTTAATTATGTTAAAAACAAACAAACAAAAAAAATAGCCCTCCACCTCAAAACACAACCAAGATTACCTTTCTTTGCTGTAATTAGAGAACTGGAATGGAAGGATGTAGAAATCAAGGTGACCACCTTCCAGCTCGTGGGTTGAAGTAATTTTTGCCATTTTATGTCCCCAAAATCCTTACTGATGTGCAGGGAAGAGCCTTCTGTCATGTGGATCATGGGCTGTGTATCTCTTTGGTATTTGAAGCTGGCTGCATCAAGGTGTATGGTTACACCTTGGAGCCTGACTGAGACTGAAACTAGGTTTTCTCTTTGAACTATCTATTGGTGGCATCATCGTAATAATTCCTGATCCATTGGTTGTGTCTTGAGTTCCACAGCACGTTTAAAATGCTGTGGAAAGGGTTTGCTATTTGTAAGTGGATTCAGAGTGCAGCTGTTGGTTCATTTTCAGAGATATTTATTCGGGCCAGTGAGACAAAATGTATTTGGTCTGGCAAGGTTGGGTGTAATCACGTGCAGATCCTCATACAGACATGATCTTAAATGCTGGTTTGCCTGGGAGTATAAGTAGATGAGCATGACTTATTCATTATCTTAATCACTGGTGTATGCATGAGTGGGAGGAGGAATACACAACTGCATTGGGAAAAGACAGGATATAGTTACAGACCTCTCTGATCTGAAACCTACACTGAATGCCATCCTGCAAAGAGGCACTTAATTTTGAATACTAAACGTATGGATAATGAAGGGGTGTGAGATTAAAATGTCTGTCAAGTGACTGAGGAAATGTTGGGGTCTTTGTTTAAATCACAAATGTTACTTCTGACCTTCATGCCAGGCTGAGAAATATTGGAATGTGCTTTTGAGGGACCATAGCTCCATTTGTACTCATCCAGTTAAAACTCTCTGTCTTCTTGCCATTGCATGTTATCAAATTTTAATTTATCTTTATTATGAGCTAAATTATGAGCAGACTTCATGCCACATGGTTAGGTTGCTTCAATTACTTTCTGCCTTCTCCTTTGTAATGCAGCATCAGTGAGATATGCTGATAAATCCTGGTAAGTGTTAATTGTTGTACTTCTTCATGGTGATACAATATTCAATGTTTTGCACACCTTCACTCAGTGAAAAATCTTGTCCTTACACTAGACAGACACATAGGTACTTGATTTATAGCTACAGGAAATTTGTTTCCTGCCCGTGATAGTGACTGGTTGTATTCAATACATTAAGATAGTGCACGCTGTTTTAGTCTGCACTGAAGGAATAAATGTACATGAAAATGTTGTCTTGGATGTATCAGTGTTTTATGCAAGATGTTAGGTATTTTTTTTTCCTCCATTGGCTCAGATATGTGCCTGAGAAAAATTGACATCAAAAAGGAGTTACTGTTGGTTATCCTTCATTTTATTCAAGCTTTGACTTTCCTGGCTTTATGTATACAGATATGTTGAAATGTTTCTAATCCAAGACATGTACTTAGCACAGTTCAATCATTGTAATAGTGAAATTGGTGTATTGCTTTAAAGCTGCTAGTATTGACATAGCAATGTCAGTGACTGGAAAGTCAGGAATAAATATTAATACAACTGTAAGGTATCTCTTTTTTTCTCGGTGTAATCCCATCTGCAGCTGATGGAGCCTCTGTGGAGAATACCAAAGTGCCGCTCAGTGCCTGACTGTAAGGGGGGCTGTTGTCTTGCCTGTTTCAGGGGCCTCCCTATGGCTGTGTTTTCAGAGCCTGTCTGAGCTGGAGTAGAGTCACACCTGTGCCCAAAGTGACCCAGCCCTGTTGCATGTGCCAGCTCATCTCTTGGTGCTGCTAGTATGCTGATATTTGAGTACCAAGGTGAACTCAACCACTTTCACATACCTCCGTGTCTTCCCTTCTCCCTTTGCTTCTACTGCCCGTCTGGGCCCACCTGCTGGCCTGGCTCAGTACACTGCTGCGTGGACCCTTGTCCTGGCATGGAGGAGGAGATGGGGTATATGACTGGTTTGGCAGGATTAGGGCTCAGGCAGGTGATGGGGCTGGATTATGATTCAGTGTATTTAATGGTTCTTGCATGTTTCCACATTTGATATAAACCATTGAAATAGGATTTTGCCTACGACTGTAATTGTGATATCAACACTTCAGAAATAATACAACAGTAAGGAAAAATATTTCTATATACTTGTTGTTATGTATGCTGAGTTTTAAAGACTAATGTCCAGACTGTCTGTTCTTTGCAGTGGTCTGAGAAGCCAGTCTTAAACTGAAGGGAGGAGTGAAACAGAAAAGGAGGAAGAGAGTTTTATGTCCTAAAATGCTGCTGATAGGTAAAATAACAAATATACCTTCTAATGTGTAAATACAGTGTATTCTGATCCAAAGAGGGAACATCTCTGTTGCCTGAAGGGTGTTTCGGGCTTAGTGAGTGAGTGAGTCAGTCAATAGAAAAAATAGCTGCCAGTATAGGGTAGTTCAGAGCAGGAACCTAATTTAGCCACTCTCTGTTCCTCTGTGAGGGAGCCTGTGTCTCTCCACTGGCCACCTGGTGAGCCTAAGACAATTATCCTCCCTAGACTGATGCTGGCCTCTCTGAATTCCCCTGGATTTCAAAGCCACATGCTGGATCACCAATCTACCTTGCTGACAGCAAATTAGTTGTAGGGTGGGTATTATCTGCTTGTTCAAGTCAAGGTAGGTATAATGTCAGTAAAAAGAAGGGGTTTTAATCTTTCAGATGAGCACTTGAATAAAGAATCTGTTATTTAAAAGTGTGATACTTTGTTTGTCAAGCTGCTGCCTTTTGGTGAGTAAAGGCATTTTTGTTAGACTGGTGGAAAATCATTTTATTTGGTATTTATACTTTCCCTTTTTAATTTTCTGCAGCACATGAAGGAGATTAACTGGAGCAGTGTTTTCTCAATCTGCCAGCAATCTCCTTGTGGCTAGCAATAAAAAGTTAAATGCTACTGGATTTTTTTTTTTTTTGTGTTCTTTCAATCCACTGTGGTGCTAGTTTGCCTGCTATTTAAACTTAGACTCTTCATTGTGTCTGTAGGAAATGTGCTGGAAACTAGTCCTAATTAATTGTATCTACCATTTATGAACTACCAGAGATTCACTTGAACTTTTTGTTTAGAGCATTTAGTGCTCTGAAGGCACCAAACTGCAGTTAAAACAACATCTGTGGGCATCCATGAGTTGTTAAGGTTGCACATTATTCGTGGCATCTCCTGAGTAAGAGCTATTTATGCTGGGAGGCTTAATGGGAAGAAAGTCTCAGTGCATGTTTTTTCCCCTCTGTGTGTGCTTGATTGACTAGGGGAAGGTAGAGGAGGAAGGCTAGGAAAGGGCACTAGAAACACTTTTAACAACTGCCTCTCCCTACCCTCCAGACTTCACTCCAGATACAGGGGCTTTGTACAGCTGTAAGGATTTCCAACAGAAATACTCTTTGGAGTGTAAAACAGCCTGCTTGTCTCCCCAAGACATAGAGCTTCCAACAATGTTGTTTAATGAATGTGTTTTATTGGTCTCTCTGAGAGGATATAGATTTGCTGGTATGTGTCTGGATAGCATCACCTGGCCAGAAACATATGGGGATATGAAGAAAACAGAAGTTGTTAGTTTGCAACAGATGTGGTGGGAAGCAGCATCTGAATGAAGAGCAAGTCTGACACATCACAAAACAGCTGTCCCTGTGTTTTGTATCTTATCTGGAAACCTCCACCTGAGATCATGAATCCTTGAATGCCCCATAGACAAAATTCCTGGTCACAAAAAGGATCTTGTGTGTGGGACTATACAGGAAAATGATAGTACTTAAATGAATATAAACTGTACCTAGGAAGAATAAACTGTAAGCAGCTTAAGTCTCATTAAACTGTCAGGGTTTGTTTTGGGTTTTTTGTTGTTGTTGTTGTTGTTTTGGAGGGTGTGTTTTTTTGGTGTTGTTTGGGTTGGTTTGGGTTTTTTTGGGTTGGTTAAGTTGGTTGGTTGGGTTGGGGTTTTTTTTTGTTTTTGTTCGGTTTTGTAGTTTTGGTTTTGTTTCTTTTTTGTGGTTTTGGTATTTCTTTTACGTCATTCAAGTACTAAAAGAGTTGAAGTTGTGATAAATGCCATTGTGTTCATTGTGTTTTATAGTTTTTGGGGTTTAATTTACACACACTGTACAGAGTACTTTGTTCTGTATGGTAACTTTTAAAGTAACTGAATCAGAAAAAGTGAGATGCTTATTTTGTAAATTAATATTTTCCTATAGCTAATCATATTATTTGAAGATCTAGTACAGAAATAAACCATATTTAATTATTTGGGTTTTTTTTTCCTCACGATGATTCATCTCTGCATTTAGTGAACGGAATTTGTATTAAGTCAGAGTCTTTATGTTTGTTATTCACAGTGTAGACTTAGCAGGTAAGATTCCCACTTAAATCAATGAAACTTCATTGTTTCCATTCAGGAGGTCACTGAACACGGTGTTCTTGTGGTTTTGTTCTAGTTGTTCTCCAGCATTAAAGATGGTGAAGGTTTACAGCTGTTCGAGCAAGGCCATCGCACTGCACACAAGCAGGAGTGTCACACCATGGAGGCAGTGAGGCTGGTGGAGTTCAACCTGAAGCAAGTGCTCACAAAGCTCATGACTCACATCTTTGGTGACGGTAGGTTCTTGCACCTTTTCCCCCAGATTGCTCATGGCTGTAGTTGTTTGGGCTTTTGAGAAATATTTTGCTGTGTAACACGGAAAAGAAACTTAAGGCTTGTGTTGGCAGCTGGTAATACAGAAACAGCCAGGTGGGTTTTTCCCAGAGGCTGCGCATTCCTCTCTGGCTTTTCCTAAATACTGGTGCACACTACACTGTGCTGACTCAGCAGGTTTTTGTGAAAATGCTTTGGTTTGCAGTGTGTCAGAGTAACATGGTGGGCATGAATACAGGTGGGGACGTGTGGAGGCCCCACTGCAAGCAGTGGTCTGGCATAAGCTGTGTGCTAGTCTGTCAGTGTGGGTCAATGAGGAGAGGCAGCTCCAGCACAAAGCTGTGCAGGACCCTCTCTGCTTCATCCTCGTGGGCCTCCCGTATCCCTGGAGGGATGGAGCATGGGTGCAGCGTCACATCTGGGGTACATGAGAGATTGAGTGCAGCTGGGCAGCATTCAGATCCCACAGCAACAGCATGGGGATGGCCACTTTTGAGTGGCCTACACACACAGTAGGGGTGTGTGTGTCCATGTGCTGCTCTGTTGTGCGTGCACACAGCGCCGTGAGCAGTTCCCCCGTGCAGATAAATTAAACCTTCCAGCTGAGGGCAGACCATGTTTGCTAAGTTCACATCAAGCTGAACAGTAATTGTCTTTTGGTACTTACAGTGGAGTGAGGAAGGGTAATGAATGTGTATATGAACGAAGTATTTTCTCCTCAGAAGTACCTGCTTTCGGTGTCAGGAACTGAATTTATGAATGACCTGAGTCAAAACTGCTACATTAGTGCTATTTCCTGGCAAGGAGGCTGCGCTTCTGAGCTGACTCATTTTTCTGTTGAGGAAATACTGGATATTAGAATGCATGAAGTATCTTGCCTACTTTCTAAGGTCTTTTAAGGTGTTTACTGCACTTTAAGCCTTAGTTCCAAGAGTGGATTGATAATGATACAAAGTTCTATATATGGCTGTTTCAATATATTTCAGAGTTTCTAAAGTTGACTTATAGTATGCAAAACTTTTACTTACTGCTCTATTCCACCTGGACAAAAATTTTTAAGTTCCTCAGCTCAGAGCTTCTTGTAGTTGTATTTTACTTAACAGTGACCTTTTGAAACATACAAAATTGGGTTGAAAGTAATGGTAAGAATGGTACATTTAGATCAACCTCAGATGCTGAGGATGTTTAAAGTGAACAATTTCTCGGAGTTATTAGTGGTACCTCAGACTGCAGTGACTTCCTTCTCTAACTGTTGACTGATGCTACACTTTAAGCCTCAGCATATTGGCTATTACTAGTTATTACACAGTCCACACAGTAGCTAAAAAGAAATTAAAATATATGCATAAATTATTTTAGATGTACAAACTAAAAGTAGATGCCACCTTCTTACTGTTGGGATCTTCTATTTCTATACCCCCAATATTTTTCCTGGAATACAAACACAAGATATAGTTATTGAATTCAATTTAATTATAGATATGTATATGTATTTCCCCCCCCTGCCCCATTCATGGAGATACTGGAATTCAAAGTATTCATAGTTCTTTTTAGGAACAAAGTATATGAGATTAGTGCACTAATGTCTTGCAACTGTCACACATAAATAAATTTGTCTTTTGATAGCTGTCATCTTTTAACTAGCATTTTACTCTTTGCTTTACACAATACTCTTGATTACTTTTTGTATCTTGACTCCTATAAATTTTAACTTAAAATTTAAAATGTGTTTAAATGTGTTTCTCTTAGTAAATTTCTGTGTTTTTCCTATATGTGGATATTTCATGAGGCCCCATGTTCTGTTAAAAGCAAAAATTTCATTCCTTTGTACTTGACATCAGTTGTATTCCTTATAACCTGTGCTGTCAGCAGAATATTGTAGTTAAGTTGCACATCTTTTCTAGCAGGATAGGATGACCACAGCTGCAGTAAGTGACTGAAATGCTGCATTGTTGTGCAGTCAAATGTTTTTTATAGGCAGATTGTTTGGATTGTAGATTAAGTCTGCTGTACATGTTAGTTTTGCATAAACTAGCTTGTACCTGAAGTCCTGGACTTGGCAGCTGTACTTCTGTAGCGCTTCTCTGGGAATTCACTAGCTTAGGTTGATGATAGATTGAGGATCTCTGCAGAAAGGTCATACCACTAACTTGCATTTTTTTCTCTAGTTGTTCTAGGTTAGTTTTCACAATATTTAATGAGACAGTTGGGCTCCTCCTGATTCCTACCACACTATTTGGTCAATTCAGTGTTGACAAAACTAAGTTGCTTAAAAATCACTGTGTTGTCCTGAGGGAGGTCAAAGACTTAATAGAATCTGCACTTACCCTTATTACAAAAGTTTGTCCTTTTATGTCTTTCTGGCTTTGCCAACAGGCAAAGGAATGACAGATATTAGAGGAGGGAGAAAGTTCTGGAGCATCCAATCTGTTATCTTAAGAACTTGACGATGTTGTTCTTTTTATGGCATTTTCTGGTGGTATGACATGCCTGATTTTCCATTCTACAAGTAACTGTCTTTTAGTTTCTTCCGTTTTTCTGTCAGGAAACTATTTCAAATACTACACCTAGACATCACCTTTCTTAGTTTTCCTCTGTTACCTCCACAGGGGGCAAACTTAAAATCCACTAATTTAAATTATACCTTCATCTCCTCATACAGTTCTGCCAGTGTGGGTAGTCTGTTAGTTCTCATTTTAGTTACCCAGTAACAAGACTGTCCAAGATTTCATCATAAAGTTAGCCAGTCTTTCTCAGCTATGGTTCTTTCTCTGACCTGTCTGTAGTTTGCCAAAAGCCTTCTGAGCCCTGAGAGATTCAGAAGTAATCTTACCATAGCAAATGGAAAATAATGACTGTGTGCTGGTTCTGTGATTTGTTGCATTACATGAAATGGCTCAAAATTCACTGCTGTCCCAAATTTATCTACCCAGTTCCTAGGCACTGGAAAGGGAAAGCAAGAGAGTGAGTAATTGTCCTGTGCTTTGACTGATGGCTTTGCCCCTGCTGGTTCTCACTGAACTGCCACTGGATATCTTTTAAATCAAACATATTCTGCTCATTCTCTTTCTCAGTTCTGTTGTACTGATGCCTCCTTGGAGTGCATGGAGATCTATGAGTGTAAGGAGTTAAAAAAAAAAAAAAAAAAAAAAGATCATTTATCAGGGACATAATGGTCTGGCTAATAACTTCTGAAAAAATGTGAGCTAATGCAGGTTTATATGGGCGGCCAGCTCCTGTCTGCTGCAAGTATGATGAATTATCTGAAACAACGAGGTGCAGAGTCCTTACAAATCGACACACACCTCAAGAGGCCACAGTTCAATACCTTCTGTGCTTCCCCACACCCTCCCTGCACCCCTCTCCTTTTTCTTCCATGACCTCGTCTCTAAAAATAATCCTCACAGCTACAAAGAGAATTTCTGGTCAGTGAAGACCATCTGGGTCTCAGGCTTTGTTGCTTCTGTGCTGTAGTGTAGCAATAGGCTGCTTTAATGTCTTTGATTTGCTCTTTTTTTCTTTTCTTTCTTTTTCAGTGCCTTTGGTCAAGCCTTTTTCATTATGAGACTCAATTACTAGGACTTGTTTAGCTTAATGTCTGATAACACCATTACTTTTGAGTGCAGGCTACGACCAATTCCTTACCTGGATTCAGTGTTCAGAAATAATAATTACTCACTATTTCTATACTGATCTGACATAAAGTTACTGTATTGGGTTTGCATGGCAGGGTTTTGGCAGCAGGGAGACTGCGAAGGTGACTTCTGTGAGGAGCTTCCAGATGTTTGCTCCATGTCTGAGAGCCAATGCCAGCCAGCTCCAAGATGGACCCACTGCTGGCCAAAGCTGAGCCCATCAGTGATGGCAGCAGCACCTCTGGGATAACACCCCTTTAAAAGGGAGGAAAAAAAATCCTGCATAATTTGCACCCAGGGAGAGGAATGAGAACATGTGTGAGAAACAGCCCTGCAGATACCTTTGTTGAGACACAACGTCAGTGGAGGAGAGAGAGGAGGTGCTCCAGGTGTCTGAGCTGAGATTTCCCTGCAGCCCAGGATGCACATCATGGTGAAGCAGCCTATGGAGGTCCGTGGGGATACAGAGATCCAGCTCCAGCCCATGGAGGACCCCATGCTGGAGCAGGTGGATTCTCAAAGAAGGCTGGGACCCTGTTGAAAGCCTGTGCTGGAGTGGGCTTCTGGCAGGACCTGTAGCCTTGTGGAGAGACCCGTGCTGGAGCAGAAGGTTCCTGAAGGACTGCACGCTGTGGAAGGGTGCAATTGCTGGTGCAATTAATGAAGGACTATTTTTGGTGGGCATCACTCCACCCTGGAGCAGGGGAAGAGTGGCAGAGAAACTGAGGGATGAAATGACCACAACCCCCATTCCCCATCCCCACTGCTAGTGAGGAGGAGGTAGAGATTTTGGGAGTGGAGTTGAGCCTGAAAGAAAGTTGAGCCTGGAGGGATGGGGGAAGTTGTTTTCAAGATTTAATTAAATTAAATGACTTTCCCCAAGTCAAGTCTGTTTTGCCCATGACTGTAATTGGTGAGTGATCTCTTCCTGCCCTTATCTCGACCCATGAGCCTTTCATTATATTTTCTACCCCTGGTCCAGTTGAGGAGGAGAGTGGTAGAGCAGCTTTGCTGGGAACCTGATGTTTAGCCAGAATCCGCCCAACACAATTATGAGTGGACCTCTACCCACTGGAAGGACTCCCGTGAACACTGTGAGGCTCTGAAACGAGCAGGTGTGTTTGTGTCTGATAACACAAACAATTTCTTTGAACTGGAAAAGTTATGGTGTTTGTATCTAGTAGTTATGCCTTGATTAGATTCAGCATTGTGCTCTTGTAAGTGCCTGTTTTAAGACAGATACATGTCTCTTGGCCTCCTAAAATTCCTAGAAAAGATCAGTTTTGCCAGTATTTCATAGGCTGTATGTGAAGACATAAACCAGGTCGAATCAGGAAAATTACATGGTACTAAAGGAAGATTAATCGTCATAATCCTTGTAAGTCCTCAGTGGTTTAATTTGCTGAGTGTAAGCAATGCTCTTTAGTCCTTGGGAATATATTGAGCACCAAGACAATATTTTGTATCTAAATAATAAATGTATCCATTTATTCTGTGATACTCTATAGAAATGCAGTTAATGTTGCCAAAGGCTGAGCACCCTTGGCTTTTCAGTAGTCTACTAGAGCCCAAAGTCTGAAGGAACCCTTGAATGCAAACTACAGAGGTATTCCCAAATGGCCTGGATACTGTATAAATAAAATTATTGTGGTATGTGGGATTAACTATTAATTTAGACAACAGAATAAAGGTGAGAGTTGTTTCTTCATTGTGAATTTGTTTTTGTTTATTCAGAATGTTGTTTGTTTGCTTATTTGCATTTAAAACAGAAGCCTCTTAAGTACTAATATGCATTAAAGTTCAAAAATAAAAGGAGCTTTAAATTCTTTTTTTACCTTTTAAAATTTATTTTAATTAAGAAAAAACAGCTGAGGAATCCTTTTTTTCCCCAGAGTTTCATTTTCTGTATAATCAGAGGATTAATAAGAAACCATTATCTGAATGTTGTTACTGAACACAGACTAGTTGAATATTCAGTGTAGTTGCTACAGTTGCAAATTTTGCAAGCCAAATGGAATATTTTATATGTGCACAGCCCAAGGATTAAAAATGCCAGGATTGGGAAATTAAAAGAATGTTTTCTGCATACCATACCATTGTATACATGACTCTTTTCATCAATGTATTTTTTATTGTCATGCAGACAAAAAAAGAGCAATAAAGTGATTGCTGTAAGTCACAGTACAGTTGTGAATGAAACTGTTGCAAATACTTCCAGTTGTCTGAGTTCTGCATATACAATTGTCAAAAGACTTTTTTGTTACTCATATACTTTCCTGAGGTTGGTTTTTAAGAAAGCAGAGAAAATCTAGAGGTACCTGTCTCTTTGTTTTAAAACCTGCCTTGCCATTTGAAATTTCATGGCATCTAGAAAAGTTCCCTGTGACTATTAGGAGGTATTTTATGTTTTGGCCATGCATGTACACCTTTGTTGCAATTTGTTGTTTCAGTTTCTGTAGCCACATTTCATGTTTCAAAAGTAATCAATGAAATTCTAAATCTCAAGGCTTCGTAAAGTATTTATATTTGAAAACTTTTAGTATGAATCATGCAATTTCATGTTTTACTTTCCTTTTATGAAACAACCCCCCAGAAAGCTGAAGATCAAACCAGGAATGTTAACAGTTGCTGTCACCCATACTACCTTTGCAGTGCTCCTTATTTTTGAAGCTGGACCTGCCTGGTTCTTAATGATCCTAACGCTGATTAGCATTTGGCTTGACTGAAGAGAAGATGTATTTGGGATTAAGGCATTAGCTTAGCTTACAGTGTTAGTATTTAAGTTCTCTTTTGAGTTTTTATGGTTCTTGTTTCTGAGACTTCTTTCCTGACATCAAATGGTTAGAAAAAACTGTTTAGTGAAATAAAGCATCTGTAAATCATTAGAAGAACTAAAACTCATCAAATATAATGAAGGCTTTGACAACAACTCTGCTTTTGGCAGCACTGAAGACCTTGCCTTCTTCTGGCTGCCTTGCTCTGAGATGCCAGGACTTTCCTTGCTCTGCACAGTGGTATCTGCAGAGGTGCTGAGCTGGGGAGGATGGTGGGGAATTACCAAGTGGGGCTTTTCCTTTGCGCTTATCTACCAGGTCCAGAATATGCTGTGTGCGTGTGTTGCATACCTTAATAATGTACAACTCTGTGAGAATATATTTCTATTTGTGTATATTAATATCTATTTTTAACTTTCATTTTTAAACATATACAGAGAGAATAGCTCTGTATTTTAATTAAGTTTTGATGAAAAAGAATTATTTGCCTAGATGATCCATAAAATACTAAGTAAAAATTAAAGACTTAGATAGCTTTTCCTGTGAGAAGCAGTTAGTCCTTTCCTGATGCAAAGAATAACAAAATTACTGACTTTCACATTATCTTGGCTCATTTTTGTTCGATGCCAGGTGGTTGCTAGAGTTTGACAAATGATTGATTTGGTTTCAAAGGGTGCTTGAATTGCACAAAGCATTTTTCATATTAGAAAAGACATAGTCATTTTTTTGCACAGGTTTTAAGATTTATCGCTGCCCACAAGTGTTGTAAATTAGTTTGTTTGCTATTTATTTTCTCTGGATTGCTGTAATACATGTCATTAGTTGAAGGGCAAGTTTTACAGATGGTTGGAGGGATGGCCTTTTAAGCATACACTCTTTCATATATATTTATTTTTTAAACGCTGCTACAGGACTGCAAGTCAGATGGGTAGATTGCTACTTCCCATTTACTCACCCTTCCTTTGAGATGGAGATCAACTTCCAAGGAGAATGGATGGAGGTCCTGGGCTGCGGGGTCATGGAGCAGCAGCTTGTTAACTCAGGTACTGCAACCCCTTTACTTCATTGACATCTCTGTTAGCAAACACTCCCAGCACAATCAGCTTCACAGCCTGGAATGCCCCCTTCTACCCTGGCGAGCACAGACAGCTCTGCGTGGGAATACTCCTCAGGTAGAATGCAGCCCTTGCATGCTGTGATTTGAGGGTAGCAACTGAGCAAGTGACCTGAAGCCTGCAAACAGAAGGCTTGCCTTTTATTTTGTACAGTAAGGAGACAGACAGATGTCAGCTTTAGAAGAGAACCTGCAAGTTAGGGCATGCGGAGTTTTGTTCTTTCCCAAGAGATGTCAAGTGCATCCTTGTAATGACTTAAAAGAATCAATAGCAAATAACATCTCTTAATATTTGGAATATCAAAATGCTCCTCTGTATCTAAAGCATAGAAAAAGGAATGTGATACCTTTCATATTTTTGGTTTGTTGGTGGGTGGCTTTTTTCTTTTGTTTTATTGCTTTTTTCCTCAGATTGGTTATTTATGAGGTTGTAAATTGCATTAAAAGTAACATAGTTTATTTCAATTGATATTATTACAGAGCAATGTCACCTGACCATTTTGCTTTCTAAAACTGACACATAAGCATTAAAGAAGGAGAGGAGAAATTGGTGGATTTTTTTCCTAATTATTTTTATATGGAGAATTTTGCATGCTTGCTTTTTCTTTTACTGAGGATAGGCAATTCTTAGTAAGTACAGGACAGTCTACATGTGCTCGGTCCTGTATTGTTCGGTGTCTTCCAGTACTATTTATTAGGTACGTGAGCCTTTGGAAAATAATCTCTTTAATACCAGCAAGTGAGCTTTCAGATAGCCAATGTAACACTCAGTTGACTTTTTCCCATTGGTTTGCTAAGCTGTTGTTGTTGGATTTTCATGTGCTCTAAATTCTTCCTATTGAAGAGCAAGGATGATAGCTACGAATTACATAATTTTGGCACTGTTCACTTGGCACAGCTTGTTTTCCTCAAAGTTTGCTTGCATTTTAATGTGATCATTTTCCTTTTAGAAAGATATCCTCTTCCAGAGTTTCCCCACAATGAATTAATGATTTATGCTAATGTTCTCTCAGGTTATTACCTTCATAGTGTGGTAAATACAGTACAGCTTCTAATCAGTCTCGGAAGTGAAAAACTGCTGTGCAATATTGTTTCCATTAGATGTAACACACTAATGTCCAGGCTTTCTGCTTCAAAAGCTTTTATGTTGCTCAACTCTTATGATTAGGATCCTCTAATGGGTGCAAAAAGAGCTAAACTGTGTCTCAAAACAATTATTGTATACATTAGTGTGTGTGTGTGAATGGATGTACATGAAACACCAGAGGTTTTTTCAGCACTTTTTTTTAATATCTTTCTCGTGCGTGGGCTTCCCTAGCACGTTCTCACCCTTGAAATTTCCCGTTTTTTAAATGTTAGACCAGATCAGGATTTTCCAAGGGAGAACAGCCAGCCTCATTCTTAGTCATTCTCTGGTAATGGATCCAGCCTTCTGGACCATTCAGATATTCCATGTTAGCAGCAAGCAAGGTTTTTGTTGTCTTGGTGTGTAGATGAGCAAGTGTAATTTAGTGAAGGCTGCAAGTACCATCTTCATTAAAGCAAATTTAGCTATTGATTATTTTTTAAGAGTTGTTTGCATTCAGGAAAGTCTCCTACAACAAAAAAAAAAGTAGGAATATAGTGTTATTTACTATTTTTTAACAGTGATAGTATTTCTAACAGTGATACTATTTTAGAAGAAAAACATAAATCCTATTACAGTGTTTTAAAGTAATCATTAAAAAAATATGCAATACTCCAAAGATGCACTGAATTGCAAGGGATGGTGTTACATGTTCCCCTAAGGCTGGTGTTGTTTAACTTCCTGGTTTTGTGTGCTCTCTTTTTCATCTTTATACCTGAATATGTAATTTTAATAGGAGTGCTGTGTATGAACTTCAATATAAAGAAAAGGGGTTTTGTTCTGGTTAATCCTGGGAAAAATACAGAAACTTTGCAGTGTATTAGAAAGTACTCTCAGTTTTAGGTCCATGATGAGTATACAAGGAAATGCTGTGGTTCAGTAGAGCTAATTTCAATTAACAGCACCCAAGGTATGTATTGCTGTACTTCAAGAGTTTGTTATTTAAGATTTGTGATGCTGGTGTTCGCTGATAGGTGCCCAAGTTCTAAGTCTTTATGGAGTTCTACAATTCAAACCTTTGAATACAGAACATTGCTTGCTCAGAGGCTGTGATCACTTAGTGTTGCTTAGTAACTGTGAAATTGGAAGCAGTTAGGGTGTTATCCTTTGCTGATGGAAATCAATGACAATGTTCTCAGCGCTCAGTGTTGCAGAATATGTTAGCTGAGGATGGAAGCAAGTAAATTGGGCTCAAGTTTTCCTCAAAACCATGAGACTATAAGCCAAAATAATTAAAAAATAAAACCAAACCCAAACACTTTCCCTCCCACCCCAAAGCAAACCCAAACATACAAACAAGCAACAAAAAGAAGAGAATTGTCTTTTTTTTTGTAAGACTTCTCATGATGTTTTTAACTCCTGAGGTATACAATAAAATAATGTAAAGGTGGCACACCAGATGCAACCTCAAGTCCAAGGCATTGCTGTATCATGATGACTTCCCAAGCCAGTGCTTCCAGGTGAGTAGAACAGGCATGGTTATACTAATCCTTCTCTGATACACTCCTGCAGCTCTGTGTTTCCTGAGCTGAAAATGGTACATTTGCTTTCTGTCCTCATTGTGGAATTTTCTTCCATTCATTTGTTGAAATGTTTGAGTCCCAGTAAACCTTTACACTCTGCAATGTCCTTAATTGGCTAACTTGCATGAGGAATCACTTCTTTCTTGTTCTGACCAACTTAGAGATAGTTAGAACTCTTCTGTCATGCAAGAAGAGTTAACGAGTCTCTCTTTTTCCTTGTTTAAGCCACTCAGTTTTTGTTTAGATTTCAGTTGTAGGTCCTGTCATTGAGTTTTTTCCAAGCCAAAGAGTGCTGGTCAGACAGTCCCTCCCTATGTGGGAGCCTATCCATATGTTGAGTCATGATTATTCCTGCCTGCGTCCTCTCCAGGCTTCTTTTTTTCCTTTTCCTTTTCCTGTAATTCCTAATATTCATTTTGCTGTGTTGACCTTTAATGAGCCTTGAACTGAAAAAGAAGGGGAGGTTTTGGGATGATGACTGCTGCAGATGATGGCTTTTGATTGCTAGCTGATGGTTGAAGCATCCTGGCACACAGCCAGGCATTCAGCTCTGGGGGGCAGCTCAGATTGAGGTCTCATTTCCTAAAATTATGAATCATGATGGCCCCTGTATTTAGGGTACCAGTAAGAGGAATTAGTAGAACTTCCCTGCTGTATGCAGATTTTTCTACCTTTCACACCAGAAATTAACAGTGATATCTACAGTCTTATGAAACTGATTTTATTTACTTATGGGTGTTTTTAAATTTTATTGTCAGCTTAAAAGAGGAGGAGTAGGGAATGGTGTAGTGGTTTGGAAGAGGAAATGTCAGCTGGATTTATAGCAAAGGTAGTTGTCCTAGTTTCTTGTCAATTTTGTGAGTATTTCTAATAGAGGAAAAATTGCTTACCTGTCTAAACATCTTCATGAATACTGTTGGACATGACAAAAGGAGTTTGTCTTAAATTCTTCAAATCATTGCTTTTGTATTAAAAGGTGGAAGGTTGTTTGCCGTAATACCTGATTCTTGAAGTGTAAGTCTTTGCCATTTGGATTCCATTTTTCAGACCAATTGCAGGGCTTAGTCCCAAAATTCAAACAGTACTAGGCCCAGGGCTGCCACCTTCAGCCAAATACAAGTCTTAACATGTAGAACTTGTTTGGCTTCAATGCTGCAGTAAATAAATATTTCTCTTTTTTTCCTCATTTATTGAAGTTCATCAAAACTGCTATTTGAGTGGAAGTAACAACTTTAAAGTTCTTAACTAGTCCACTCCTTTTTTTGTTTTGGCAATAGGATTATCAGTCTGGACAGTTCTCAATGGGCAGCAGGTTAACAGAAGAATTATGTCAATGTTGCTTTGCAGGCACAGGATCTTCTTTTTTTTAAAATTTTTGGATATGTTCTTAAATGAAATATTAGTTGTGAATGAGTTAGGTTCATATATCAAGCAGCAGGAGCTATTTTGGAGAAGGGGAAATCTAATCTCTTTCATCTATCAGGGTTTTTTTTCCTGCTCAGCTCTTGCCTGGTAAATTACATTAAAAGGTTTGAGCAGATGGTGCATGTGGCTTTAGTCATGTGCCGGCCCATGTTCTGTCTCTGCTAACAGCTCTCTGTGGGGACCTTGAAATAGTTAATGCTGTTTGTGTTTGTATGGATGTAGTGTAGAAGGGTAAATATAATGCATTTAAAATGCATGCCTGAAACCCTTCAAGGTGAAAGTAAAGTTACAGAGGTAGTGGTGTATCGAGCATCTGAGGCCTCCCGAGAACCTGAGGTAAAACTGTTGGATGGACTGGTTCTTTCCACAGGAGCACCCAAAGCGATTCAAATGTGCTGCATAAGCTTCACAGCTCCCATCCCATATCTCTCAGGGGTCAATTTAGGACACTGTCTGTTTCCTGTACAACCACATTACTGTAGTATTCTTGACTCTCCCAGCCCTTCGTGTGCTTACTCCCCTGAGACTACTCTGGGATAGCAGTGTCATCATTCCTCACTTGTGAGCTGGAACGGGAGTACACCAGAGTCTGACACGCATGCACACTGCAGAGAGAGAGTGCAGCTGCCTTAGTTCAAGTGAGCTTTCCTATTGTCCTTTTTAACTCAATAGAGAATGAAAGTCTTCCATTTGGATGGATGCTTCCCTTTGAATGTGTGGAGGTTTTTGGATCCATCTGCTGGGCAGCCTCTTTCTATGTCTGACTGCAGGGGAAACAGAGTCTCCTAATTTAGGCACGTACCTGAAAGTAAAGTGAATATCTTATAAAGATACAGTGTCTCAGATGAAATAAAATTAATGGGAAATTAAAAAGCATCTGAGTTTTATTGATTTCTCAGGGGTGGCCTGTTGAAAAAACTGGGGTTGAATCCAAGCTTTAAATCTCAGCTCCTGGGTCACCTTTGTCTTCCTCAATCCTAGTGATTTACATTTGCACATACATACAGACATTCATATGTGTGTATATGTATAAAAATAAATACATAATGAGAGAAAACAAATTGATGACCAATTAAATACAGAACTAGCCATATTTGGCCTGTTTTAATTTTGGTGTGTGGTTTTCTACACATATGCACACACCCAGTGTCAATCAGAAAAAACTGATTGTCACATCTGGCTAAGTTGAGAGACCTTCTGTTGAGCTGGCAGCTACTGAAATTTTGTATTGTTCAAACATGGAGCTGGTGTGGAGTTGTGGGCTTCTAGAGAAAGATGTGATTTAATTTTTATCTCTGTTCTTCAGATGTCATACCGATACCCACAAATGTATGGATGTAGCACATCCAGAGATGTGTGTACCTAACACAATGCTGATCCAGCTTATAAGGGAACAAGTAATAGGGAAAAGGGACCTGATTTTCCCTGAAAATCTGAGGTATTCCACCCTGTCGGTATGAGGAGAGGAGCTGTGATTGTAGTCACCTGGGTGGCTGCCAGCAAAACACGTACTTGACTTTTAAGTTGTTTATATAAAGGCCCAGTCATGTGAGTTGAGGAGTGTGGATTGGCAATTAGGTCTTCTTAGTTGACTACCACATCTCTTGACTGTAAAGGAATCATCTATAGCAAGTGACAGCAGAAATACTTGCACTTCCTTAGAATCTTCAATTGGTGCCACCCTCCTTTGTGACTGCAAACTTAACTGGTGGTTTGCTAAGCATCCCAGTCCTGCAAAGGGAGTAGATACAGCACTACTACATATTTACACATGAGCTGAGCTGTAGCTCGGGATTTACATTTTGGCAGGATTTGATCTGGATTCTTAGGACTTGAAAGGTTCAAGTTTGTAAAGATCATGTATTTTAAAATAGGGATGACTCTTATATATAGAAGTTATTTCTTCTAACTCCTTTCCTACTCAAAGAAGAAATTGAAGAGAGTTTATTTCTTGTGTTTGTATGATGATTGCTTTTTGGGGTTGATTTTATTTTGGTTTCTTTTGAACTGACTGGAAGGAAGTCCAAGTCTTCCCTTGATAAGCAATCCAAAGCACAGAAATGAGTTGTACAAGAGGTGATGCTCATGTCAATCAAAGGGCATGTTATTTTATTTGTTATTTGTTTCTGTTGTTCTGTTATCTCTGGCTATACCACCAGATCTGATGTGTGTGTTGTGTTATAAAGGTAAATCTTGCCTCTGCCCTTCCCTTTTCCTTGTCAAGGAGAATAATAATTTGCTTGTTGTCTTCTACTTCATTTACAACTCTATTTTTAAAGCTGTTTTTTCATCAAGTTTTTCATACAGAAGGAACCCATAAAGTTTTTGAAATGTTGCTTTCTCTGATTTTATTACCTTTGACAGATTCATTATCTGTGTTAAAGTTGGGATTCTTCAAAAGAATTAATACAAGCTGCCTTCCACTCTATAGTGTTTGTATATGTTGAGCAAATACAGTATTCCATTTTATGACAATTCCCTTTTACCTATTCCTGGGAAATGTGTTATTTTTTTACAGGGATATCTTATAGAAGCAGAAGTATAGGATTGATTCTTGGAAGTAAGTAGTTATTATAAATCTTGGATGGCCATTTGAGTTTGTGGTTTTATATGATTTTTCTAGCTTAGTGTTAAGAGTAGTAATGCCAGTAGATTTAGAGGGTGATTTCCCTTTCATGGTGGAAGATTACATTTTTAGTTGGAATATAAATTCCTTATCTTCATAATTTAAGAAACTCTGTTTTCTTCATGTTTCATTTTCTCCTGCACAAAAATGTATCTGACGAAGGGTTAACTCAGTCTAACACAAACTTTGAAATCAGCAGCAGTGTTTATTTGACTGACTGGCACATCTTTCCATTAACTGAGTAAGAGCTCCCCTCAACATATGTGAGGCTGGTTTTAGTCCATTAGAAATCTAGAATAGAAAAAAAAGAGATAAGAAGTTGCACCTTCCAAATTTTGTTGCCTTTGAAGCATTTTCCCATGTGCATGTATTGCTTCTCCTTCCCTTAGTTTTTTTAATCAAAAGTAAATTAAAATTTTAGTAATTCACAATGATTTGTCTCCTTGGGATCCTGCAGGAGGACTAGAGCACCACACATAAGAGAAGGCTAAGTAATGATGAATACAGTTTATTAAGCAGCTCCCAAGTAAAAGAAAGTGGTACTCTCAGAAACCTTGAAGAGCAACAATTTATGGCACAGAAATGGTGTTTCTCTTGGCTTTATTTATGCAAATGAAAATGCATCTAAATAATACTATTGAATTACTACACTGTTATATGGTGAATGCTGGATGTTTTTAATCAGCCAAGAGTTGGTTCAATGAGCCTAATATAATTTCTCATCAGGCTAGGATACCCTCTGGGTGTTTTTGTTGTGTTGCAATATTCATTTTTGCCGTTCCTAAGATATTTACCAGGACTACCCAGCTGAGACTAGAGAAGAGATTTTACAGGCATGTCTCTAACTGTTTTTGACTCTGACACACAAAGCTCAGTTGTGACAGATTCAGTTCAGCTGAGATTCAATCAAGCATTTTAGGAAGTATTTTTCTTCTGTAGATCGCAAATGCAATCTTGATTTCTCATTTCTGGAGGGAGAAGCTTTGCTTAGGGTACTTCTGTTGTGCCTCATTTCTTGTCTTTGAGGTTGGTAGTTGGTGAGAGGGTGAATGCAGGTCTCCTTCTGGAGCTGAATGTGCATCTCTTCCCTCCTTCTGCTTTGCAGGTGTACTAAGAAAATAGCAAACCAGTGGCAGTGTGTGTGGGCAGTCAGCCTTCAGAATTTCATGCCATTTATCAGTGATGAGTGAGGCTCATGTCTTTAGAGGACAAGGAGTGGGGAAGGGAAAACCCAAGCATGTCACATAGTTAAGAGAGGGTGGCAGCTTTCTAGAGCGGACAGCCTGGCTGTGGCAGCAGTCCAGGCTGAGCTGTGGCATCAGCCTCTCGTGGCTTATTCTGGCTGGAGTCTGAGAAGATTGCATTGCCCAGCTGTCCGTGTGCCAGTGCATGCTGATCCAGTGCTGACCACACAGGCAAGCCTTGGCTGGCGACCACTGAATCACATGTGAGCAGACACAGAATAGCTCAAGAGCCAGGGTTGGGCCACTGCTTCTCTCTCATTACTGCCTGCCAACAGAAGAACCTTGCATGCTGTTATAAACTCCAGCTTTGTAGAAATATATATCTGCCTCACTGGTACCATTTCTACCTGCATTAGAAAGACTACCTTAGCTTCAGTTTTGCTTGGGCTTCATCTTCAGACACCCAGATTTACTTTCCTGTTCAGCATTCATAAACAGGAAGTGCCTGCAAGCAGTAGAGAGGATAAAATCTGCAACACATGAATAAAAAGGTGTTCAGAGGGTGATAATGCTGTCATGGATAAATATTTTTCCAGAAGGAAGGAAAGAATCTAGATCAGGTGTGATGCTCCCATGCTGCTGGAAGGCAACTGCAGCACAGCTACGGAGAGGAGACAGCCCATTCCAGGCAGTGTACCAGCCAGCTTGGGGCAGGATTTGCTGGTGTACCTGAAATGAATCAGGGAAAAATGTCAACCTTAATTAATGCTGTTCCCCCATGTGAATAACTTTACAGATTACTAATAGATATTAAAGCAATATCTTTTTTTTCCTGAGCAGAACGGATGTCATAAGTTATGTATTCTGATGACTGTGAAGTGAGCATCAGTAACAAGCTTGATCTGAAATGCCATGGCAAGGTCTGAGGAAATTTTTGTATGTAGCAAGAAATGGAATTTAATAGGTAATCATGGAAGTAATTTTGTGCCTGT
>WBMY01001254.1:0-10335 GCA_013397315.1 Donacobius atricapilla
GTGCTGGGGTGGATGATCAAAGCAGAGGTTCCCTCTACCAACCATGCCACTGACGCCACATGGAGTAAGTGGATTGCTCTCATCACACAGCGCGCCCGTATTGGAAAACTAAATTGCCCTGAGATTTTCAGAGATAATTACAAATTAGCCTAAAAGTGAAAACTTTAGTCTCACCTAATGAAAAAGAACAAGAGCAAGTGACACATGCTGAAGAAGCTCCACCATACAACCAGCTACAAGAAACATGCTACACTCTTTACAGATGGTTCTTGTCTCATTGCAGGGATGAAACAAAAGTAAAAACAGCTGTATAGAGCCCCACATGACAGGTTGCACAAGCTACTGAAGGAGAAGGTGGGTCAATCCAACTTGCTGAACTCAAAGCTGTTCAGTTGGCCTTGGACATTGTTAAAAGAAAGAAGTGGCCAAAGCTCTGCCTCTACACTGATTCATAGATAATGACCAACGCTCTGTGGGGATGCCTAGAAAACTTGAAACAGGCTAGTTAGAAGCATAGAAGAAAACATGTCTGGGCTGCTGAAAAGACAACGTCTACCAGAGTAGAGAAACTACCTGTGAAAGTTCACCACGTAGATGCTCATGTCCCCAAGAGTCGGGTTAATGAGGGGCACCAAAACAACGAGCAGGTAGATCAGGCTACAAAGATAGAGGTTTCAAAGATAGACTTAGATTGGCAACACAAGGGAGAGTTGTTCCTGGCTCGATGGGCCCATGATGCCTCAGGTCATCAGGGCAGAGATGCCACCTATAGGTGGGCATGAAAGCAAGGGGTAGATTTAACCATGGACAGTATTTCTCAGGTTATCCGTGACTGTGAGGCATGTGCTGCCATCAAGCAGGCCAAGAGGGTGAAGCCCCTGTGGTATGGTGGGAGGTGGTCCAAATATAAGTATGGGGAAGCCTGGAAGATTGATTACATTACACTGCCCCAGACACGCCAAGGTAAGCGCTATGTGCTCACAATGGTAGAAACCACCACTGGATGGTTAGAGACCTACCNCTGTATATATGTATGCATGTATAAGGTATGTGTGTGTAGAGTTAGAATTTATTTAGTTTTGGTAGTAAGTTGATGATATGGGGATAAGGGGTGGAATGTCTTAGGGTGACTTTATGATGTTTGTATCCCCAGTCATTTGTTCTCTTTGTGCTGTATATTGAGTTCTGTACCTTTAAAACTGGTTCTAAGAGAGAAGCAGTGAAAGAAGAAGTGCTGGGTTTGTTTTGAAAACAGCTTTCACTCCTCTACATTCTTCTTCTGGACTTTGTGTGTTCAGCTGAGGCTTGGACAGATTGTGTCAGGACAGAGATCTTCTGTGCTTTTTAGTTAGTTTTAGCTAACTAGGGTAGAGAAGTTCCCTAGACTGTTTTTCTTCCCTCTTTTTCTTAGCACTGTTTAAACCTGCTCCAAACTGAAAACTCAGAGGAGAACTGAGAGATCACACCTGTGCCCTCGGGGCCCAGGACGGCATTTTCCTCCAGCACCAGAGGAATTGATACGAGACTGAGAGAGATGAGCTACTTCCATGGCAAGGGCTTTCTCAATTTGCCATCTCACTTCAGAATGAAAGGTTTTATTGTTTCATATTATTCATTCTTTGTGTGCATGGGCATTTTGTTTGCTAAATAAATAGTTTTTTCCAATTTTCTCCAAAGAAGTTCTTTTTCCCAGACCAGTTGTAGAAGAGGGGCTTTAAGTTTGCTTTTCCAGAAGAACCCCGTTCAGAGGTTTCCTCTCAAATTCGCCCTAAACCAAGACAATATGTAAGGATAAAGAGGGAAAAATATCCTGGATGTCCCTGTGGCTTTTATGATTCTGTTTTGTAAGCCGGATGAAATCTTAAGTGAGCTAATAAAAGAACTCTATTATTTACATACCAACATTACTTAGCAGATCTGTGACACACAACATTTTCTTAGCAACTTGAGTAACTTCTAGTCCAGTTTCATGTTAAGATTGACCTTTTCCCTGATGTTAGGATGGTTTTTTTCAAGATTGATGATTCTATTTTTTTGATATAATATGATTCTCTCTCAAATATAATTTTTTCTTATTCTTTTGGATAAACTTTCCTATTCATCTCACCATTTCTATGGACTTTCCTCTCATAATTCTTCCAGAGCTTCATATATAATCTTCTACTGATAGCAGCCATATCTTTTGTTAGATTCAACAGACTGCCCATGTGAATTAGTGGTCCATATTAAATGAAGGAATTTTATAACCTGCCCTACTTCTTTTCCTCCATCAGAGGTAGATACCATATTATTCAGAAGCACAGACACTGAGCCACCATAAATGAAATAGTTTTGGGGTTTTTTTACTCTACAATTTCTGCTAAAACTTTTCCTCTCCTTCTTTTCTCTTTGAGGAAAAAAACCCACCAAAAGCATAGAACCCTCACGTACACATCAACTTCTCTCTTTAAAATGCTGGTTGATGTTGTGGTCACGTCCCATATGCTTCCTGGAGCCTCTAACTCTGACACCACTCTTCTTCAAGTGCCCCAAAGCAGGGACACTAGGGTAGTCAGCCAAACATCAAGCCTGGTTTTGGTCAAACCCTACATATCCTTTTAATTAAGCTTCAGTTGCCTCTTGCCATCTTCATGGACCCACACAGATTTCACTCAGCCTCTCAAATGTAATTTCTTAGGGCAGCTGTTTCACTTCTTTCACAGCACTTGAGGTCTTTTTGATGAGAAATCTAAGTCTGATGTTTCTCTCTATTGTAATAAAGCAACTGGCAGCTTCATGACGCAGCAGATAACTCCTCTCTGGCTACAACAATCTTTGCTGAGCCCTTGTTGTGCTGTAGTAGATCTAAACAGTAACTCATATGCTTCCACCAGAGTGGCACATAGGGGAAGAAAAGGCTAGATGAACTGTGCTCTAGACCAAGAACTTGGCTATAACTTTCCCAAATGGCAGTCTAGTAGTGGTGGGGAATGTGTTTACTGTTCTTTTATGTATACAGTTGGGTATTCTTTTATTGACTAAGGTTTGACTATGAAGGGTGAGCGGTTTTTTTCTTCCCTCAGGAATTATGGGGTGGCAGACATAAAAATTAAAGGAACACAATAGGAGGAATGAGATTATAGAAAATAGGGTATTATGCAGACCATGATTTAGACATATTTGATGCTGAGAAAACATTAACTTCTCCATGACTGTTTATTGATATTATTTTACTCACCCCTCAGCTCATATCTGGCTGTTGGGGGTTAGATTTGGTTTTCTTTTTTTTTTCTATAGAATTTTTTCCCACAAAGTCGCTAGGAGACTAATGGCTGGGTACTTATGGGTGCTTAACCTAAACAATACGAACGGCTAGGAANTAAAGAGCTGTTATTCCTATCCC
Source organism: Donacobius atricapilla (assembly GCA_013397315.1). Lineage (NCBI taxonomy): Eukaryota > Metazoa > Chordata > Aves > Passeriformes > Mimidae > Donacobius > Donacobius atricapilla. The sequence goes on from WBMY01001254.1 coordinate 3,383, forward strand.
CATATCCTTGCCTGAGAGCCGACTTAATATCAAAGTCTTAATAATTTGAAGGGAGAGGGTTTGAATTCTCCATTCCAAAGGGAGGTCTTGTCCTCCCTAGCAGATACCTGTCTTTCAAACCTAGACACTGGGCAACACTCATAAGTCTTATTAAAGTAATTATGATTTTTCTGCCTCTCCTAAATAAAATATAGAACTTCAGATACTTCCTTCAGTGTAATACTTGAATATGTTATATAAACAATGAGAAAACCATATTTTCAATTTGATTTAATCTTGATAATGTTTATAGTAAGTAATTTAAGACAGTTACTTATTTAAATACACTTCTGGCATCCCTAGGGGGGAACTTGAATGAACTTAATTTTAGTGTGAAAGGGAAATGCAGAAAACAGCATACCCTAAATAAATGAAGAAGCAGTAGAAAACTATGGTCTAAGGATGGCTTTGCAGTGTAGTCCAGTTCTCAAGGAGCCTTGGTGATACTGGTCTGCCCATACTCTGTTACTCAAGTGGGAAGTGGTGGGCCTGATTTGCTGACTTCAATTTCTTGTGGCCCGGAGATGAGGAACTACATCACTGAACAAGAGAAGTAAGTGGCTTGGAGTGGCTGTGTGAAGGCGTACTCTTAAAGAAAGTTTGAAGATACCAAAATATGTAAAAATTGGCACGTTTGATGCCATGAAATAAAATATGAGATGTTGGAATGCTGAAATGGCTAACAGAGTTGGTATATCTTTGCCCTTAACATAACTGAGAACATCAGGAAGGGATTAAGAGAGGGTGATTTGGCTGAGTCATTAGGAGAAAAACTTGGGTTGCATTGTTTTGCCCTGTAAAAGGCTGAAATAATTTGCCAAGTCAGGTGTGCAAGCTTTCCTCCATTCAGACGCACAGTGGAAAATATACTTGAAGAAGCAGATCTCTGACATATTCCTTGCCTGTATTTCTTACTATTCTGCTTTTCTTGTACTGGTCTTTTATACCACAAGACATGAGTTATCATTATGATTAATAATTTGATTTCTCACTGTGTAAGTCTCATATACAGAACTCCTGTTCCACTCAGGCTCATAACGCTACTCCTGAATTAGAAGACAGAAATAGCTACAGGACTTTTAGGACTTTTCAGGAGTAAAGAAAGAGAGCCTGGGCATAGAAATTCTTCTCTCCATCTCCTAGTATAATGCAGACCTTCTTGGATATCCCATGCAAAAGCTAATCTTTCTCTACTTAATTCTTATTGTAAAGGGTGTGGTTTTTAGTTCCTAGGGAGGTGATGTGAGGGTGTTGGAATAAAGTTTAACATATTTTTGGAATGGATACTATTGGAGATTTTACAAGAGTCATTCTGACACTGAAATTGTTCCCTTCACCTCACTTGGACTGAATTCTGCTACATCCTGTGATAAAAACCAAAGTGAAGGAATTATCTAGAACAGAAGAACAATCTTTCTCTATTGAAGGGTAGAAAACAAGCATATAAAAGCAAATTAAATTAGAGTCACACAAACAGCCAAGTTGGGGAGCGATATGTTCCATTAAATCATGAATTATGTGAAAAATGTGAGCAAGGAGCAATCAGTCATCATTTTTTGGGGCAGAAAAAAAAAATTGTGGGCCTCAGTGAAACTTTCCTGCAACAGGTTTAAAGGAAACAAAAGTAAATCTTTATGATGCATATTGAATTCTAAGAATCCTCATGGGACATTTTGGAGGCCAAAAATGTAGAGAGAGCTGGAAAGGATCTGGATAGATTAGTGGAGATTAAGTCCATTTGTGACTATTCCATGCAGCTTTTAGATGCAAGCTTTGTGTCAGACACTCCCACTGATAGCTGGAAACAGGGGATTACAACACAGGAAGAACCCTTTAATGTGGGCTCTGTTCTTGTTTTGTTCTGTACACATCTGCTGCCAACAGCTCTTGGAGAAAAGATACTGAATGTATGGACCTTCAGTGTTAGACACAGCAGAGCACTTTGTAGGAAACAGCTGGTAGCTTTCTGGATCCAGGGGGAATGAAACACATCTTCATCTTGGCTGTGTTTCAAGCAAATGTTTAATGTGAGATCCGTAGTGAACTTTATAGCTGACAAATGCAAGGCCATTTGGTAATAATTCTATTGCAGCAGTTAACTACCAGGTGATCTTTCAGTTTTCTAGTGATTACATTAATTTAATTAATAAAATAATAGTTATGTATTAATATCAGCTGCATAGTTTGTCTCTCATGCACAGCATGAACAAAAAAAGCAGAGGTTCCTATGGGTTTAGAAATCTGTCACAAAACTAGTGAAAGATTGAGGAAATTGGAAAATATGATGAATTAAGATTTTTCAGGTGCTATTATACAGAAGTATAACATCAGGTTTCGCATCAGAGACCGTAAAAGGCCCTGTTTCTGTGTTATTGTCTCAGTTCTCCTGAAATAGAAATGCATATTTTCCCTGGATGAGGAATTTGATTTCTTCTCTGCTCATTGGTGAAAAGAACTAAGCCAGCATTAAAAATGGAAGGTGATGAATGACATCTCAGGCTGGCTAAAGGGAAATTAGAGTGTGTACTGCACCTGTTTACACCACCTACTCTCACACAGAAGACCCTCTAGGACATATTTGGCAGTCCTAGATAGAGCAGACAATGTTAAGTCCTGTAATGTACTCTGAAGAGGAAAACTCTTAGTTGGAAGCTTCTTTGCAATGAGAAAGGTAGACACAGCTGAAAGCTTCCCAATGCAAATGCTTTTCTCCAGCCCTTGTCAGGTCTGCCCTGGGCTCTGTCTGCCAAAATACTTGTGCCATCTGCACCTGCTAGACATGAGTGTGGAGAGGGGTGACCTCTCTGTAGGGGAGGATGTGCTGCTTGAATTGAGTCTGTGTATGGGAACAAAAACTGCTCTTCCTGAACCAAAGAAGCAGTGGTGTGGCAAAGGCATGGTACCAAGCAGGAGCACCTATCCAAATACATGAAGAATGCACAGGCAGATGTGCAAGGCAAAGAGAAACTATCAGGACATTAAAGGAAAATATTTGCAGGAAACACTATGTGAATATCTCTTCATGGTATGAAATATAGTCACTTTGGCAGTGTTTATGCCACTCTTTATTTGTTTTAGAGCATTTGCTAAAAAATGAAATTAACTGGCAAGAACTTTTACAGATCTAGCAAAGGTCAAGCAACTACCATAAGCTTAGAAAGCAAAAGTTGTATTTATGATGGTTGAAGGCTTATGTTGAAAAGGGCACAGGCTTCAGGTATGTGACTCATGCAGAACCATGAGACTCTTTTTCCAATGGAAAAAGGTCACATTTCACAGTGTAAATATTTTTAGAAGCAAGAAAAAAAAATCATTTGAAAATCATTTTTGCATATGGTTTTGAAGAACATGAATTTTTTTAGAGAGAATAACTTAAGGAATAATTATTTTTAAGAAAAATCATTATCTTTTGACAAGTTGTCCACTGAACTTTGTCTTAAACAAAAAATGGATATTTCAGTTATGCTATTGGGACCTTCACTCTCTGAAACAATCAGTAAGATAAAAAGGTGAAACATTTTCTGTTGTTTTGGTATCAGAGCACACGAAACTGAGCTTCTTAATTTTTTTCCCTGGAGATCTTGAAAAAGAAAGCTATAAAGTAGAAAAATTTGCCTGTATGTTGTAGTGATCGGACTGACATTTGACCTTTTTCCATGTGGAATTTAAGAATTCCAGGAGGATTAACTTTTTGAAGAGGTGAATATTTGACAGTTGTATTTGGATGAAATTCATACAGTGACAGAAAAATTCAGCAAGGAAATTCCTGTTTAAGTGTAATGCTTCAAATACACAAAGAAAACAAAACATACATTCCCTAAATAAAACATATTTCTGTCTCCCGTACTCAGAGTATCTGATGATATCGTAAATCCCCTAAGCTAATCAGCTTTTATTATTTGTTCTCTATGGTTGTGCATTACAAAGAAATGAAAACCCAAAATAAACAAAAAAAAACGCAAACAACAAAAAGACCTTGCAAAAAAACACCCCCAAGAAACCATCATGCACTCATTTGCTTTTTAAAAATTCTTTTTTAATTCAAAAGCATATTAAGGAAGGCCCCTTTTTATAGATGGCCTGGAATGATTAAATTTAAAATTGATAAGCTTTTATCTACAGTATCAGACAGTGAGGAAAGTTCACATATCAGCCAAAAAAATTGGAAATAATATTCAGGTACACAAAATCTCCATTAGATCCTACACTTACATTCATTCTAGAGTCCTTATAGATAAACCAGGAAGATTGGTCCTTGAACTGCTAGTGTTGGCATTTATTTATTTATGTGAGGGACAGAAGTAGCTGTTCCCAAATGAAAAGCAGAACTTAAAATAAAAATCATTAAAGAACTGCACTCAGCTGCACACTAGCTTGGCACTGAGTGTTCTGTATCTTGGCCTTGTTCTGCTTTGTGGTCTCAGGGCTAGAAAATATATATTGGTCCAGCAATTAAAGTTTCATTTTATGTTTCTCAGGACCAAAATTTCTGGCTGAGATACTGCCAACAATAGAAAGCTAAAAAGTTAATCCAAGGGTGGGGCACATCTTCGAATAAATTGTACATGTTCTCTCAGAGGTTTTTTCTTTGCTCCATCCTATATCCAACAGTGAAATAATAGCATCTTTAACCAGATCAAATTTACATCTTTTGTTCATTCCTTGGGAGCACACGACTGCAATGTGACAAACTTCACATTTGGTCCTCAAATGGCTTTCAATTTCTTGCCTTACAGACAGGCTCAGCATTTTCATGGGCTCAGTTATGAACTTTGAAAAAAGATAATGTGCAGCCCTATCAGCCACTGAGCTAACTCAAGTTCAGAACAGAAATACTGTAACCAATGGGCCTGCTTGTCTACTTTACATAAGTTAGACCAAATACGTGTTTCCTACGGTCCTATTGTTTTTCATCCCACGGTTATAAAAATCATGGTTAAGCCATGTAATCTGATCATCTCCTTGTAAACCATATAATTCAATGAATCATTATTAACTAAACAAATAATAAAACATTTTCACTTTTTGTTGTCTTGTTTAATGTCAAACGTGCAGTATGTTTTCCTTACGTTTCATTTCCTTTGTCATGTTCACATCCCCATTACCTGTTCTGTGTTGTCTCATCTTATTTAAAAGGACAACTCCAATTTCTGGCTTTCTCAAGTCCTTAGATCTTGGTATCATGATGTTTATGATCTAATTCATAGATAATCTATCTAGACTTGGTGGCTCTGAGTACAGATCTGAACAATGGTCTTGAACCTTGAAGAAAAGTTGACATTTTCAGATTATGATCCACAGAAAATACTGTGATGAGCTGTTTAGAGTAGTTTCCTAGAAACGCCAAGGAGAAGTTTGAACAAGTTATATCAAATCTTGGAACATACATTTTTGGGCAATGACCAGGTTACATTTGCTTTGAAATAGATGATTGATGATCTGGTGACTTGCGATCTACTGTGCATTACATATATATGCAATCCAGATGTTGTGTTAGACTCTTGAAGGACAGGCTCATTCCTGAACCTTTCTTACAAGCTTTAGAAAGAAAAGGGAGGAGCTGTCTTGTTCTGTAACACAATGTGGTTGTTTTCAAGATGCAGAGTTCCTGAAGAGGGAATCAAAGAGTGTTTGATGACAGTCTTGTATTTCTTGATCACCATTTGCAGAGCCTTTAAAAGTAGCCTGTAGATAACCAGCAGTCCAAAGTCTAATGCGTGAATGGTTCTGGGTCAGTGGCAAAAGCAGTCTCCTGTCATATGGCCTCAAACATAGCTGAGTGGTCTTCACTGTAAGTACTTACATTTTCCCCTAAAGACATTATGGGATAATATTTCTCTTTGGTTTATTTGTTGCAGTTCTATTTGTCCTGATTTTTTTTTTTTNATCTATATCACCTATATCATCTATCTATATCTATTTGTATCAATCTGAGGTGGAGAAACAGGATCATATACAAGCTATTGTTTTTAATATTTTTCAGATTGTTAGTTTTTTTCTGCACAAGATCAGTTATGATACATCATACTGACTACAGAAGTAATGTTTTGTTGCTTGCAAGAAATAAGATGAGATTCACATACTAAGTCCACCTCCTTATTGCAGGGTTTGGCTGAAAAGCTGTTTATAAGTCCAAACAGATGTTTAGAACAATGAAAAGTTTATGGAGTGTATGTTTATCTTTAAAAAGAGAATGTTTCAGAGTTGATTCAGGCTCAGGATCCAGTCTTTCCTGGAGGAGCTTGACTTGCCTAGCTAGATTAGAGAAAAACTCAATAATCACAAAAATATATTTTTCAAATATCATAGAAAAGCTTCCTTCCCATTGGAAAGCAAAGATTTGCATTGTTAACTGTGATTTTTTTTGAAGATCAAAGCTGAAAAAAAGTTTTTAAGCCTAAGTTTGTGGATTTTTTACTAGATTTTCAAATATATTTTTAACTGATTATACTTCTTGACAGATTTAGAGAAGGCAGTGTAAAATTGTTCCTTACTTAGAAAAAAAATATGTTTTGCTCCTGTATTTAGAAATACTTTAAATAGTATTAATACAGAAATTATCAAATATTTAACACTGAAAGGTCTGCTTTGTGCAGTTCTATGGTTCAGGCAAAAAATAAAACTACCTTTCAATTGAAGTATTATGTATTAATCAAATGTTACCTGAAATAATAAGTTTGTCTGTATATAATCTCTTATTTATATATATATGTAATAAATGTTCATGTGTCAATACTGATNTATATTTGACGAGATTTTTTTGTTATACTCACTGAGACAGAAAAACAATGAAGACTCTAATACATTTGCTAAGGAGCTCATTCAAAAGAAATGTAGGGGATAATCCACCTGCTTTCAGATCCAGCATGGTTGGACTCCCTTTACGTATCTATGTCTATATCTATCTATATCTA
>WBMY01001254.1:10434-25818 GCA_013397315.1 Donacobius atricapilla
TTAGAGAAAAACTCAATAATCACAAAAATATATTTTTCAAATATCATAGAAAAGCTTCCTTCCCATTGGAAAGCAAAGATTTGCATTGTTAACTGTGATTTTTTTTGAAGATCAAAGCTGAAAAAAAGTTTTTAAGCCTAAGTTTGTGGATTTTTTACTAGATTTTCAAATATATTTTTAACTGATTATACTTCTTGACAGATTTAGAGAAGGCAGTGTAAAATTGTTCCTTACTTAGAAAAAAAATATGTTTTGCTCCTGTATTTAGAAATACTTTAAATAGTATTAATACAGAAATTATCAAATATTTAACACTGAAAGGTCTGCTTTGTGCAGTTCTATGGTTCAGGCAAAAAATAAAACTACCTTTCAATTGAAGTATTATGTATTAATCAAATGTTACCTGAAATAATAAGTTTGTCTGTATATAATCTCTTATTTATATATATATGTAATAAATGTTCATGTGTCAATACTGATTTTTTCTTTTCCCACATATTTTCCCTTTATATGTGATCTTCTTGTTCTAGTGATCCTGCCTAGTGAATATTTCATTCCCTTTTCAAACTGTTAAAATTTTAACAAAAATATTCAATCTGTAGATAAACATTCTTTTGAATTACAGTGGCATTAGATAAAGAGTCCTACTGGCATGACAGCCAGAGTGAATTCTGACAAAACTGTAGAATCAGAAGATCCATCAAATCCTCTCCCCAAAATCAGTAATTTAATAGAGATCATAGCAGCATCTACTGCCTGCATATTCTTATATAGCAAAATACAGTTTTCAGAAGGAAGTGATTCCATAATAAAAATGATATTATCTTGGCAAATAAAAATTTTTGCCTCATTGCAGTGTGCAGCGGTTGGATTCTGTGCTTTGTCTTCTATGAAGAGGAAGCATTAACATGTGACAGTACTATAACTTCTTGAAATGATCTCTTCATTACATTGCAAAAAAAGTATGTGTGGCAATACAAAGAATGTTTTATCGGCAGAAAATGGGCCTGTCTCCGGTGTCAGGGCTGACTATCATGTGCTAGCTGTATCCGTGCTCCAAGATGGGAAGATGCAAGCTGGTTTTTAATTCAGAACTGCATAGCCATCTCACTTCTTCATCTAGAAGGCAGAATTTGTTAGCAAGTAGAACAACTATTAGCCTGGAGGGTTTGCAGGCCTCTGTTTACTAGCCCAAAATTATGGATAGAGTGTGACACTTGATGTGTTTGATTATTGGGGTTCTTAAATACTTGGGACAGACATTATTGAAGTGGGTGGAAAGAGTAGACAGATGATTCATTGCAACAGGCAAAGACCTGGGAATGCTTGCTGGTTTATACATCTCAGAGAGCACTGTAATTTCTGTGCCACTTTCCCCAGCTCCAGTGAGCTGTATCAGTAGCTTCCTCTTAGTCTGATATGGCATACAGATGGATGTGTTCTATTTGTATTGCAGGGTGGGACTTGATGTATACTGACATAAGACTGCTTCTGAATGAGGTTATGTTCATAGATGAGAAAGGATCAAACATCAGGTGGTGTAGCTGCCTCCTTATGCAGGAAATGAATATTGCATTTTTATATGCATGGCACGTAGATGACTCTGTCCAAATTACTTTACCCGCAGAAATCCTCAGCCCTGAGATGAATACTCTTAAGGACTCTGTTTTCAGTGATTTCAATACATAGAGAAAGCAAATCACTCAGTAGAGGCTAAGCTCTTATCATCCCAAATCTGGTAGTAATCCAAAGCATTCTTGGTCAAGGTGCTTAATGGGACTAACAAAAAAGCAGCTGAATAGAAGCCAGTAATCCAGGCTCTGGCATCTGTGAAGGGTAAATAATAATAGTATATTTCCTTCTCCAAACTCTTGATGACTGCCAGCCAGAATACACTATGTAGGACAGTAATTTAATACCATGTCATCTTTTCCCCAGATATGTTTTTGTGCAGAATTAACTCATGAAATAGCTATGAAAATTAACAATGTTATACTGTCCTTGAATCAAATTCGGCCATGAAATCTGTGGTTTTTACACAGGTTTACAGGACCCTGGGAAAGCCTAGGCTTTTAATTTGACTTGAAGATATCTATGAAGTTTACAAATTCTTGCTTTTTTTCGTAAGATTTTCAGTTAGTTATTTGGACTAGGTATTTTCCCCCCTTCTTTTAATGAAAGAATGAGGACCCAGAATATATATCTTGTAGAAGACTTGGGGAAAAGATTTGTAAGAGCTTCTTTATCTGTTCAACTGATTTATTTCCTCTGAGGTGGCCCTTGCCCAGCCCACCAACATATTCTCAGCAACTCAATCTCATTGCTCAACTGCAAAATGCAAACAAACTCAAACTAAGAGGAAGATACAACCTAAATAAACACTCCTCTTTCAAGGTTCACCCATGTGATATATATTATATGTGCCTGGCACAGTGGGAATGAAAGAGAATTCAATTTATGATGGGAACACTGCTTTTAATTCAATAGCCTGGCACATTAATAAAGAATGATTAAATGTCAGTATTTGGAGTAGCCCATGTTATTCTAGAAATGTAACATTTTGCTTGACAGAGTCTTGAACTCCTGTGAAGAGTAGCCCTTTAAATCTTGAAGTCTGACTGCTGTTTGCCTGGTGGGCTGTCTTATCTGATGGAACCACAGCCAACTAAGGGTCTCCTTATTTGACCTTAACTTTCCTGTTAACCACCTACAGCTTTAACTCAAGATGCCAAGAATTTTCTTGGCATCCTTCCACAGAGTACTGGGACAGATTCTGTTTCTAGTTACAGCAGCGTAAACTCTGGAAGTGATCTATCCTCAGCTTCTTCAACCTTGTCTGAATCTCAGACCAGTTTCTGCCTCTCTATAGATCTGTCATCTCTTAATTCCTTGCCTAGAATGACTTACAGCTAACTCTTTTTTTTGGTCATGTCTTGTGTGTTTGTTTGGACATTTTGCAGTGATCCATGTATTCATGTTGATTTTATGTAGTGGATATCCAGTCTGACAGAACTGAGTTTAGTGTGTTTGCATAATGAATATTTCTTACATTCATAAAGTTTTAACAGCAGTACTTTTTCTACTTCTTTGCCATTGTAATTAAAGTTGGATAAATGGAGAAAAAAATACTCAAATAATACTTTTACGGTAGTTTCCTTTAACTACCTCTGTCTTTAGAATCCACAAACACTTGGCATGCTAAGTAAATGGACTTTGATAATCTAATTTGTTAGGAAGAGGCTGTAGTCTTATCCAGCCAGGTGAAGGAAAACATGCTACATGGTTTATTCCAATCTCAGTTAATCTTAAGAACTAGACTACCAAATAGTGAACACCCAATGGATTCACTGTTGCCAATTAAAAGTTAAGCATTTGCACACACACACGATATTTAAACATCTAGAATGACGTAGGTCAGTTTATGAAATAATCTTCCTGTGGCTGTTTCATGGGCAGAAAAAAAAGCAAATCAATAGTTCATTATTATACGTGTTCAACTCTGTTTTGTTCAGACTTGAGAATTTCAGTGCTCTGGACTAGCTGTTATCAGATAATCTGCAAAAACCCCACTGCCACACTTGCTTCTACAGACTTGGAAATTAGTTTTACATCAAAAAAGTTATCCACTCTGCTATCCAGTGGGGTGCTGGGTTATGACATTCAAACTTGTGTGTAAATTGATTCAACCTGCATGTCAAATGAAGTTATGCTCTAGTGCCAATCATGATCAGTTCCTGAGGGCATATCCCAACACCTCTGCACTGCAGTTCTGGCTCAAGGACAGTCTGTCTTTCATTTAATTTGGAGAATAATTTTTTCATTAGAGTAAGGATATCTTCACAAACTATTTGATACAGAATTTTATGGAGGAAAAGTTAAAATATACAGTTTCTGTTTCACAGGAGATTCCTGTGGACAGGAATGACTCTTACTGTCCTGCTTCAATGTAACAGTAGAGTGCCTGGAAATCTTATTTTTCACTGTTGTTATTCTAGCATAAATTATTTGGAATAAAACATCACATTCGAGTGAAACCTGAACCTGGGAACCCAGAACTTCAGGAAGATTACAATAGCCAGAAACTAAGTTATTTTTTTTTCTTGTCAATATGATTGTTGGTTTCATAATTTTTCCTGTTGTGCAAAATAACTTTCTATATTTCTTAGGCATATACAATAATTTATAAGTAATTAATTAAAACTCTATATCACTAGAACTACACTCTTATGAATTCAAACAGAATTGTCTCTGTTAAAAATGCCATAAAAGTTTGATTTGTGTCAATCTACAACTATGAATAGGTTTTGAAAAACTTTGGGATATTTTTCTATTACTGTCTAGGAATCTCTTCCCATCCTCTTGCAAACAGGAAATGCACAAAGTAGGATTAGAGTTCATTTTAAGAAACTGGAGATACAAATGTGTTTTTATTGATCCCCAGTGTTCTGAGTCACAATGTTTAAAAGGACTGCTGCCAAAAAGTTAAATAAAAAATCTCTTTCCCCTCAATGCTTTCTAGCTTTATTAGAGACCAGTCCAAGTGGGGCACATGTAACTAGAAATTGTGTGCCTTTTGAAACCATAATAATGGCAAATGCTGAGCCATATTTATACGCAAATGTCAGGCCACAGATGAGGGGTAAACCAACAGGTTTATGTCAAAGGAAGGTACTTTCCAGAGTCAATGAATTTACTTTCAAAATTCAAAATTTTAATTGAAGAATCTACCAACGTAGTATATTTGTTCTCTCTTAATGGGAAAACAACATCTTTTTTTTTACTCCAAAATAGTACAATATACTTATGTTCCACGTTATAATTTTAACATACAACTTAGTAAGGAGGTGACCATTTTAGGAAGCCAAGTCTTCTGAGGTAGCCAAACCTAGATAGCTCACAGTAAGGATGATCTGGCAGTAATGAATAGTCCTTGATTTGCGGGCAGATGGTCTCTGACCTACTAAAGCCCTATAAATTTTGCAGTATTTTTTTTAGTATGTTTTTCTGCAGTCTTGGCATGTTATCAGTGAGTTGGTGCGTGAGATTAGTTGTTATTTGGCCTGCTCTTAGCATGCTTTATTTTTCATCTGTAGAATAATTATTTGACTAGGTCAGCCAAAATTTTTCAAGAGAATTGCTTAAACCTGACTTCTAAATATATTCTAAAGTATTGATATAAGTGTCTCAAGCTTCTGAGTGGCACAGGATTCATAAAGCATCTAAAATCTCTGAGGACTGAGAGAATTAATCAACTTTTAACAAGTGAATTAATTCTAAATAGGAAAGATGCTTTCAAAGGATTCTAAATCAATGAGCCTTAGATCCCTCAGTCACATGAACATTTTTGAAAATGTTGTCCTGGATGCCTTTTGGACATGTGACAAAAAAACAACAAAGAATGAGTTTTGATAATTTTGTGTTTGTACAGGAAAGTTACCAGAGTTTAGTTTGGTTTTTATTCCCCACAATTTCATGTTTATTTTTAAATTTCTTTAGAAATGAATGTAAGTATATTGTAGTAAATTAAAAAAAAGGTGTGGGTGCAGACTGTGGAAACTTTGGTCCAGGAAGACCCAATGCACTGAAAGGAAATAGATTCTCTGGGGCAAAAAGTATATCTATCTTTTGTCTACTATATTGTGAAAGGAAGATAGCATTTTATTGATAAAATAATAACTTGATGTGCCATAATGAAGTTAGAATACTGTAATTTTAATTTAAACTGTTCTTTTTCTAATTAGGAGGTGGTAAGAAGCCATTTTTAAAAATTTTGATCTCTCTACTTAAAAGCAGGGGAAGCTGTCATATCCCAGCAAGGGTTTTGTATTTCTGTATAATTTTTGATGGATGCAAAATATTCTTATCCTCCAATTTGCTACCCAACTAAATGTTGGGAGAAAAAATCTTTCCATCCTTCATCATTTCTGCTCACCCAGGGCTTTGTATAGGATTTCTCAGAGCTGGTGGCTTCTGCTGTGGCTACTTGTTGTGCCCACCAGTTTTAAACTGCTACAGAAGAAAAGCAGAAGCAGCAGATTTTCAGAAATTCCTGGACCCTGTTGTAATTCTACATTGCTGTTAGATCTTCTGCTAAAAAACATTCCCAAGAGTTGTGCTGGCTGAACTTGAAGGCTTTCTGCAGCTTCAGATTCTTCATGTGCTAAAGCAAGCTTGCAAATGGTCTGGGGGCACTTCGAGAATATGTACAGCTGGTATTTTTGTGCAGCCTCACTGAGGAAAAAGAGAAGGTACACAAGTGTGCACTGCTCATTAGCTCCCTATCAAATTCAGTGAAGTATTTTTTTCAAATAGTTCAAAGTGCCCACTGTGTTTCCTTGGTAGATAGCCCATTTATTTCTGACCAGACATTTCTGCTGCTAGCTGGTTGAAATTTGAATCAATAAATATACAAGGAGTTGGTCCTGATCAGCTAACTGTTCATGGGTTCAGATTGAGAAGATCACACTCCTAGACAGAAATACTTGTGCAAAGAAGCAACCAGCACCACTTTCAAGTGTAGAATAGATTTTACACTTAGATTTCACAGTGTTCAGGTGTGTGTGCTACCTATACCAGGAATGTTAAGTTCAGCATACAGTCAGCTGCAGAATTTGGATGGGGATTCATAAAATCCTCATTCACCTTTTTTGCCCCCTTCCCTCCTGTTCATTCATTTTCTGCATACCCAAATATGAGAGATAGATTAGGGCATTGCATTACTGTACTTTTTGACAATAACCTGCAATATAGTAAAGGAAATATTTTAGAACTCTCTGGCCATAATTTCAACATTCTACCCATTTCATTTAAACCTGAATCATAGTAAAAAAGGCAGACTAATAAAATACTGTATGATTTATGTTACTCTTCTGCTGACAACTCTTCTACCTCTCACAGACAAAGGTTGAAAGTGCTCATTTTAAGTCATCAAGTAATTGAAATTTCTCCGGGGTGCTTTCATTAACATTGGGTGTCCTTTGAAATTTTTTCCTGAGTCCCTGCATGCTATAAGCCAAGTTTGATGCGAGAAGGAGACAAGGAACTCAGAAGCAATAAAACTAAAAGACAATAAAGATTTACAAAAGAAAGCTAAAGGAATGAAATAGACAGTATTTCTTGTGTCTCACTGCTTCAGCATTGCTAGCTGATGGCACTTACCTATTTTTGTGACTCTTGAACTGAAGTCTGTTGACTCCTGCATGCATGACTTCATCTAAATGGTGCAACAATAGTGCTGGCCATGATCAGCAAATGTAACTTTGTTTCTATGCAGAACTAGAGGTTTTATAAATTTTCCTGTGTGTCCTCAGTGTCACACTAATTCTACTGAATGGACACTGAACAATCAAGAGGGCATGGGGAAACCTGGTCTGCCTGGGGGAAAAAAAAAAAAAAATCACAGAATTAGTGCACACTAAATAACTGTGCAGCTGTGTTTAACCTTCAAATCATTGGCAGTAAAGATGGGGAATGTATCATGGTTTTTCCTCATGTGTGAAGGCTTAGAATTAAGGACAGAGATGGTTTTGCTCTCACATGCCTTTCTGATTCTAGGGAAAAAATGAACAAAGTGACTCTGACTTTCTCAGCAGACTTGCATGCAGAAAAGGTTTTGATGTTGTCTTAAGGCAGGCTGTCTGCCCTGCTGATATACAGCAAGACACAGAGATTTTCTTCAACTGCTGTCAGTTCAAGAAACACCTTATCAGTTTTGGTAAGCTAGGAAGTAGTACCTTCCAAAAAAAGAAAGTATAGATATTGCTAATTAAAAAAATTAAAAAAAATTAAAAAAAAAAGTTTTCACAACTAGAAATACCCATGCTTCAAAGAAAAAGTCTATCTTTTCATATTTTCTTATGTACTTTTCACACTTCAGCGTGCATTGCACCTGAAACTAGTTTATATTACAAATTAAAGTTCTTTACAGTTGTTTATACTCAGAAACAATTGTGAGTTTATCACACATACAGATGCAATAATCACAATATGTCACTGGTTAGGTTCAAGAATATTCTTCCTATTAGTTGCTCTCTGAGTCCTCACCATTCTCAGTTCTTTATTTTTGATGTATGATCAGTCACTTGAATCATAGGGCATGGAATAATCAGCCCACTGATTAGATGACTGAAGTATATCTAGAAGTATTTTAGTAATGAAGGGTAAATATTTGGAGACAAGCAGAGATTTAGATTATCACCTCTAGAAACTGTTTGGGTAAGATGGCAGATAATATTCCAAGCTATCTTATAAGACCAAGCAGTACTGAAGTCTTCCCCCCTCCCAAGGAACAACAAAAACAACAACATAAAAGTCCCTAACAGGTTCCTAAAATGTTTTCTATTAAAAAAAAAATCGGTAGAAAATTATAAAATATGAGTGCAAACCTCTTATGATTATGGGATTGTGATTTGTATTGGTATTTGAAGTTAGACATTCTCTGTGTTTTGGCTTCCCATTTTTAAGAAAAAAATGGTGGTATGGGTGGCCTTCTGAGGGTTGATAGGAAAGACTGAGCACATTCAGGTGTGTCTTGAAAACTGTTTGGTATCTGCATTTTGCCACCAAAGGATATTTGTGCGTCATACAGTAAAATTAATTTTGCTTGTCAGTTTATTAGATTGACTGCAGTGGGAGTCTGAAGGGTCTAATTTCCGTTTATCTGACTAATTTTTATGATTTTGTTACATTTGCATTATTCTTAGAAGCAAGTACAAAAGCATATTAGAAGGGAAGCTCTTGCTAGAATGAGTTATTGTCAGAATTTGCACTGCAGAATGATTCTGCAGATGAAGTGGAAGCTGGGCTGGTCTCTGCCTGAAGAACGTCTTTCTCAAGTGGTTTGATTGACACTATGATTTTTAACATCTATGGTATTTGAGCCTCATATTTCAAATTGCATTCACAAGTACTCAGATCTGACTATTTGAAATGAAATAATAACATTCATGGCTCTGAATAACATGATATGTAATGAGAAAGAAAAAAACCACTATGGGGAGCAAATGAATCAAGAACCTCCTTCAATTAAGAGAAATTTATTTTGTGCGTACAGGATTGGAGGAAATGCCATCAAAATTTCACTGTCGCATTTGGTGTGTATAAATTGCATTAGCATTTGAGGGTATTAAATTTAAAATTGAATTGAAATCTGTGGATCTATAGAGATTAGAAGCAGTGCTTTCACAGTGCTGCTAAATCAGCAGACTGAGCATTGTGTGTAGCAGTAGCATTTCAACTGAATGAACCAGGAAATACGTTCCTATAACTTCTTTCTAATTGAAGAGATATCACTGCAATAGTTTCCGAGATTAATTGCATTTTTTCTAAACAAAATATTTGTACTAGAACATTGTGAAATTTGAAACTTTAATTATATTGATGGACAAATATTTCCTGTCTAATAAAATTGGCTTGTGAGGCATTGAATTCCTTCTATAAAATTTATATTGGTTTACATTTGATACAAGGCACAGTGAAGTTTGCAGTAAGAATCTGAAACAGTGCCTGAACTAGGAGGAAAGGCAGCTAGAATGAAAAACAGTTCTTTTCAGCTCTAAGAGAAAAGAGAGGTCCTGAAAAATGATCTGTTGAAAAGTCCTCATGGGCCAGGTGCTTCAGCATGAAGAGAGCAGGTTCACAGGAATTTTTCCATCCAACCATGTGAAAACTACAGCTTTTTCTGGGAGCAAATCCATCAGAAAAACTGGAGTTGCAGAGAGTTAGGATGCCTGAGCTTTCCAGGAAAAATTCCTAAGACAATATGAGCAAATTCACGTGAACCAAGATACTCAAGGAAATTCTAAGTGTGTTTTCCTGAGTGTAACCAATTATTCAGTTTCTCTCACCTAGTAATATTTTCAACATCACTGAGAATCTTTATAAATTGCAGCCCCAAAGAGAAGCCCAAAGATGTAATGGAGGTTCAGGGTTTGGCTTTTGATAATCACCAGTGCATACACTGCAGCCAACACTTTGCTCACAGAAACATTGCTGTAGTTGATTCAGAAATGTCTTGGTGAGCTCAGTCAAAAAGAACATCAGCTGTTTTTCAGAATGGCACAATTGATGAGAAATGTCCTATCTTTAACTTGTACTCAGAACAAGTTCAGTTGCAGTGCTGTGCTTTGTATCAAAATATGTCTTGCACTGTGGGACAAACAAGTTTGAGCAGTGTATAATTTCACACATACATAAGAACTGATGATGTTTCACTTAGGTATGTTGTAGAAGTACAAGATGAAAATCTTAATTTTGAGCTTTTTAAAATTTATGGCTCATTATTTTTTACTCTATTTTTTTGAAAATGTAGTGCATTAGTGAGTGCTTTTCTACTGGGAGAGAATTTTTCCTCTATAGGTCCACAGATTTCTGCATCCTCCTATACTTAAATGAGAGTGAGGAAAGATACAGTCCTCGTCTACCAATATCAGAGCCATTTCAGCACTGACTTTGAGAGGGAACAGGTTGAATTTGGATGACAGAATGCAAAAGCCATGTATACTAGATGAATAAGCTGAGGTGAGGCCAGAGGGGACACTAAACATCTAATATATTATCTTATCCCTAGCTGAAAGTCGTTTCTACACAGGGACATTTTGTTGTAATGGCAAATATGCTTTTTTTTTTCTTTTTCTTTTTCTTTTTCACTGAAGATCTGGAAATTTGAAAAAATTTCTACTCTTCATTTTAGAGTGACCCAAGCAGCCAGTGGATGAGAAGGATTTGTCAGCTGCCTCTCCACAGGGTGCTGTTCTGGGAACTATGCCGGGGGTTCAGTCTCCTCCTTTCTAGCAGGACAGCCCCATGATGACCTCAGAGGGACCACGGGGCTGACAGACCTCTGGAGTATGCAACATGCTGCCCAGGATCCAGAGCAGCTGCATGTGGCTTCTTATAATAGATAGTCATGTAAAACACTGTTACAAGTGAGGTCCTGTTAATCTGACCACTTCTACTGGTGGCGAAATTTTCTTTTATTTACTATTCCATCAGGACCTGGCTGAACACTGAAAGAGGCCCTGATGTGGATATATTTGAGTTATGGAGACCATGTGTTTTCCATTTTAAGGAACGTCAGTCTAAGCATTTAATTAAGAAGTAGGTACATCTGGTGCTTTAACTAAATATAATGTAGTTGTTGTCAGCCTTTCCAAGCAAAAATTTTATTTTCTAAATAGCCACAAATTACAAGCACAAACCATACCCATAATGTCTCATAGTTGTTTTAATTCTGAATCCAATACCATACAATTAGTTTGGGTTTTTTTTCTTCAGTCTATATTTCCAAAACAGAAAGGAAGAAACAAGCAACAGCACCAGAAGCATACTAAATGTTCTTGCATTTTTCTTTCTACAAGAAAGGATTTTGACTATTTGAGATCAAAAAAGCCCAGAGCACATCTGTAAATAATAGCTCTGCTGTCCTGAGGAAAATTTGTTCACTGGTCTTATTACCTCAGCCCTTTGTGTCTGCCTGTAGGCTAAATGGACAGATAGCTTGCCAAGGTGAAACATCAACATCTGGAGTACAGAGTTTGACTTGGGATGCTATAGATTTTACTCTCAAATTAAAATGGTCTGATAACCAAGGCTGATAGGACATCTTCAAGGATAAAACAGAGTAGAAGCTAAACTGCATAGCCCCTGAAGCTAAACAGACAGACCAGGGGTTTGTCTCCTGCCAGTTGCTACTAAAAATAAAGTAAAAGTAAAATTAAAATAAAGATTAAAAAAAAAATTAGAAACCTAAGCAGCAATTTTTCATGGTTCATCTCTTTATGTCAGTATTCTCCATCTCCACCATTAAAATTAGAACAAAGTCTGTTAGCTAGAAGACATAATCTACTTCATTCCATCCAGAATCATCATAATTATTTTATATGAAATCCATACATCCAATATATACATCCATTGACTGGAAGAGAATAGGTCAAAAAATAAGTTGTGGCTTTGCCCAGAGTAGAAACCTTGACAAAAACGCCCAACTCTCCACAACAGATAAACCTGTTCCGTGTGGCAACTTCCCTTCCTCTTTCCTAAAATATATATAGCATTTCACCTGAAATCTTGGTTAATAAGCAAATCACAAAATTTCACACAGTTGATGGAGGTAATGTATAATTTGAAAAAAGCAGGGTCCCTTTTATTTTTATAACTAACTGGTGTATTTGGAAGAAAATGCAGCTCAGCTTAGCACATATCTTCTAATATTAGATAATCACCTGTAGCATTAGTATAAGATGAAATGGAAAGCAAGTATCCCTGAGACACAGATTTGGTTCCTGTGTCTATAAAAAGAGTGTTCAGGAAGTTTCCAGCTATGGGAAATCATTATTCCTAAAACTAAAGTGACTATCTGACTTTAAACAATATACTACATACATTAATTCCTAAAATTAAACTAGTTACTGTTGTGTCCTGGTCTCTTATATAATTTTATGCAGTTATCTTACATTACCAATCCATAGTTTTAAGATGCAAAAAATTCAAAAGAAGAGATCCCACCATAATCAAATGATAATTAATAAAAAATCCAGTCTGTAAAATGAAACAATCCTTAACAGCTTAATTGAAATGTGGCCAGTATGTTGGTTTAACGAACTCAGTAAAATCAGACAATGAAGTTATTATGGAGTTACTGCTATGAAAATTGCTGTGTCATGAATACCTCTCTGTCAGTCCAGGCTGGCTTGATGAGACTGGCTTGGCAAGGTGGTAATTAAATACAGACAGGCAACAAATGACCAGGAATCACCCTGGGGCAAGGGGCTGGCTGAAGCCTCAGCAATCAGGGGATTGCAGGACTGGAGAAGTGGGCTGAAGGCTGTCATGGAAGTTGAACGTTAGGAGAGGAGGATATAAACAGAGTGAAGCCCCACAGAGGTGGTCAGTGAGGGATGGTAAGGGTCTTTACTGAAGACAAGGGAAGAGCACAAGAATCAGGTATGGATTCTGGAGAAAGGTGCATGAAGGCTGGTGTTTCAGGTGCATAAAGGAGTCACCTACTGAATCCATGAGCATCCCAGAGGGGAGCTGGAGAGATGGAGTGAGTCCCATGCTCTGGAAATGTTCTTTGCAATTCTAGGTGCATTTTTCCATCTGGAGAGAGGAAGTGTCACAAAGTGTCTCTGAGATACTGAATCCTGAGTGTTTGTATGTTGTGGATACACAATCATGAGTCCATAGCATGCACAGTGAGTCTTCTCCAACTCATCTGTACACCTCAAAGTCAAAAACTTGAGCTGAGAAGTGTAGGATAAAGAAGAAATGTGACTAAATGCAAACATTGAGAACAGTCCATTGGCAAACATCGGCTTAATCCTTCCAGAGCCCCAGAATGCTGTGAAGGAAGGTAATGAGAGAATCATTTATTAATAGAACCATAGAATGGTTTCGGTTGAAGGGGACTTCAAAAATCATCTAGTTCAGATCAAATAGTCAAAAATCAAATAGTTCAAATCCCCTGCCATGGGATTTCTACTGATCTTCCACTAGATCAGGTTACTCGGAACCTCATCCAGCCTGGCCTTGAACACTTCCAGGGAAGGGGCATCCACAGCTTCTCTGGACTAGCTGTGCCAGTGTCCTACCACTCGCAGAGTAAAGAATTTCATTCTTATTTCCAATCTAAACCTACTGTCAGTTTGAAGTCATTCCCCCTTGTCCTATCACTACATGTCATTGTAAAAAGCCCCTCTCTGTCTTTCTTGCAGGCTCCCTTCAGGAACTGGAAAGCTTCTACTGAGTCTCACCAGAGCCTTCACTTCTCTAGACTGAACTGCAGCTCTTCATGGGAGAGCTGCTCCAGCCCTCTGATCATCTTTGTGGCCCACCCCTGGATATCTAGTGTGAAGTTCAGGCTTCCCTGTCTGTGCTCCTGACTTATTTGGATTTGCTTTATTTTTCTTGCCCACAGTACATAACACAGCCCTTACAGCTGTGTTATGCAGTCACTGGCCAGTATTGCGTGCCAGGAGGAGAGACCTTCCCATGCATTTGTGACCTCTGGGTTTGATTATTATCTGCAGGAATGAGATGACTAAGCTAAAAATTTCTCAGTTGGTTCATAATTCAGCAGCTGAATCAGACAGGCTGCTGAGAAGATGGGACCCATAACACCCTGCTCTCTGGAGATGGGTCCCTGTCAAAGACAGCTCTGGACCAAAACTCTCAGTACCATCAAACCCCAAGTGACACATACTTTTCTTCCACATTGGATAGTATTTCACCTGAAGAGAAGGATGTTAACTCCTGCTGTGATTTTCCTGGTTTTGAAGGGCAGGGATTCCTCCTCAGTTTGTCTGTGTTTCTGGGTGTTCATCTGTAAACAGCCAAAATTACTGTGGGCCTCATTATTTTTATAGCAAAACAGAGTTTATGCTCCTCTGTCAAGCTACTATGATTGCAATATCAAATAGACAAAATCTCAGAAGCATTTCAAAGCTGGAGAATGTGAAGAAAAAAGTTTTTATTCTCTTGATGCTGCTCAAATGTGGCAAAAAATTTGGTCCTACTGAAGATGAGGCTGGGTGCATGTGTACCCACATTAGCAATTAGCTATTTCCTGCTATGCGCTGTACTGAGCCAGTGATTTCCTTCTAAAAAGAGGATCTAGAAACAATTTCACATGATAATTTGTTCCAGGGTCTGTTCCTGGATTCAGCCCATGTCAAGATTGACTCCTTCCATCTAGGACATTCCTCCCACATTATCCCATGTGGTAATGCATCCTTGGTGTCATGCTATGAAAAACACAGCTGTGCCAAACTGCATTCAGCACAACCCTCTCATTATTCTAGGCATTGTGAACTGGAATATGATGATGACACATCCTTGACACAAAGGAATCCCCATAGGAGGGGATGCTTTTACTTTATAGCTGCAGCCATTACATCCTGGGAAGAATGATGAGTTCAGTGCTGGTTGTCCTCTGGGGCCAGTAAATACCAGAATTTCTCAGCCATTAACATGGAAGAGATGGTTGTGAGACCACTTGTGAAATCACCTTGTCAGGAGAAAAAAAAGCCTTCATCTCTTGGTAAGACCATTGGCTTGGTGTAGAGAGACAGGGAGACCTATTTTCTTCAAGTTCACAGCTGGTGAAAAGTAACAATAAAAAAACATTAATCAGAAATATCTAATGACACCACTTTGTAGAATTAATCAGAAAAAAGTTTTTCCATAAAATTTTCCACATGGATTCTTTCACTAATTTGGTGGGAAAGAGGCATATAACAGTCTATTTTCAATAACCCCACCTCTTATAAATCAGCCAGAACATACTGCCTCTTCATCACTATCCAGCTAAGGATAACATGTAACTGCTTTTAGGAAATGTAAAATAAATTCAGTGATCATTCTTTTTTTGTTGGGTTTTTTTTTTGG
>WBMY01001254.1:25838-106944 GCA_013397315.1 Donacobius atricapilla
TTTTTTTTTTTTTTTCCCTGAAAACAATGTGTCACGGTTCCAAGGCAAGTTTTGGAAAAACTGATGGGTGTTTATAGCAGTAAAATAACATCTTGCAATTAAATTTCAAAATCTCTTCCCCAAGAGATATAAACTCCATATCTTCGTGCATATGTATGTACCTATTTAGGGATTGCTTTACTCATCAGAGGAAGAGCCAGTGTTGGGAGGCTGGGACATGGCAGCTGCTCAGTAGTTGATGCTCTCAAATTTTAAAAGAGGGTTGAATAACACTCTCAAGAAGAATTAGAATTCTATGTCAGGAGAATTTTGTGTTAAGCATAGAAGCTCACTTGCATCCTGTCAGGGACTACTGGTAGTTCACCTGGCATACAGAATTGTAGCAAGCGGGTAAGAATTGATCATATTAACATCATTTTCCATTTCTTTCTATTGTGTTATCTGTCTTCCAAATATAGATGTGCCCTTTCTGCTTACAGGTGGGACAGCCAGTTCACACACATTATTCTCTGAATTTCTGTAGATGTTCTTGTAGTGGTCTTATATTAATTCCAATATAAAATATATTATTTGACCATAGAGTTTATTTTCTTGACAATATTCTTCCTGGCAATAAAATTTCATCCAGTAGAGTTTATAGTGATTATTTCAATACTTTTCCAGCTGACATCAGCGAGGACGGTGCCTCTGCAACCACACTAAGGCTGGCCTATTTGTACAATTATGCTCAGGGAATGCAAGTCCATCCACTCTTCATTGAAAACGTTATAAACATTTTTTCCTTATTTAATGTCAGAGTTATATGTTTTATATTATATATGAAAACTTGTATAGTTACTTGACTCTTATGGCACAAAGCACAGGCCAGGCAGGGTTTGCAAATTTCATTAACGTGTTTTGTATTTAGTTTTTGGATGTTCTAGTGGTTTTTATTGTTTTAAAACATAGGCAAAAGTACAGACAACAGTATCAAAGCCCTAAAGGTTAGAAAATGTAGCCAAATGCATAAAGGACTCTTACCCAACCAACAAGACACTTAGGGAATATATTGGCATACAAAGAAGATGAGCAAAACTTTTTGTATTTTCCCACAAGCTGAACTGATTTTCACTGCAGTCCTTGTGGCAATCACTTACTCTTGGACACAAAAACTGAACTACACACCGCATATGTAAATAAAGAAATATTTTAAATTAGAAGGTAAGGGCCAAAGTTAAAAAAAAATGTAGAAGAGTAAGAAAAGAGGAGGGTTATAATGGTACCACATAACTACCAATCAAGGTATATAAGCATCTTAATGTTAATGAATACAATCTTAAAAAGTTGCACAGTGTCATTTTTGTCTATAGCTCCAGTGAAATGAGAATTAAGGAAACTTGTATATGCAGCTGCATTCAGAGCACTGAGGAAGGAAGCTGGGTAGATTTCTAGGAATGCTGGAACAGAGGACTTAACTAAATATGTTTCCTAAAGATAGACTTTATTTTGATTTTGGAAACTAAACCAAATTCCTCTTAAACAGATTTTTTTTTCTTGTTAAAGAGAAAGTTCTAATGTCAAGAACTTGAGAATAACATAAAAAATCTTAATATAGCAGGTGTATAATTTAATATATGGCTTATTAAATTTTCCTACATTTTATTTTCACATAGTGTGAGCACTGTGGCGTGTAGCCATTAGCTGAATGTTCTTTGCTTCCCCTTTTTTGTAGTATTCTGCAGGAAGATTTATGACAAGTCACACTATGGGGATGATTGGCTAAGGCATCAAAAGCAATCTTGCCTGAAGCTCATTTCTATATTGCATAAGATTTGAATCATACCAAATGTTTACCCTTATAATGTAATCCTTGTTCTTTTTAAAGTGCCATTGACTGGTGCTGTGAATGACCAATTTGGGACCATGCTTGCCTTCATTTCTGCCAAGAGCGAGCTTGGAATCAAAGAAAGTTGATTCAGATCTTCAAATAAAAGATACTAGGTTGAATATGCATGCAGTGACCTTGGTTTAAGGATAGACTTTATAAAAATTGTGTTTGGATGCAAAGGCTTTGGAAACAAACACATAAGTGAACAAAAATGTTTGGTTGCCACAGATCAGTGTAAAATCCTGTTTCTGTGTAAAAAAATCTTTAATATTATGATGCTGCTGATACACATGTGGCAGTAATACTGTCTGGGGGCTGTTTGAGGAAAAAGAAAAATAGTTTCATTGTTTACTAAAAAAGACTTCAATATGAGTAAGTAAAGGACTGGTTTGATTAACCTTATTGTTGAAATTTTGCATCAGAGGACTTTGTATTCCTTGTTCAGTCAATAATAGCTTAGTCTAAATGGCAAAATCAGAAATGTGGTTTTTAAAAAAGTTATCTTTTGTTTAAACCCACTAGGTTTAGCATTACGCATACTCTTCCTTGGCTTGAGGGGGAGAGCAGGTTCTTTGCAAGTCACCTGATCTGGATACAGCACATTTGTTTCTTTCCTCATAATGAACGTTTGAGTTTTGTCTAAAAAAAGTGTGGACTACAGGAAATATCCTTTATCAGGGAAGAGCTGTATTTGTATGATATGAAACTATAGAATTTGATGCCTTTACTGCTTTTGAGTTGAGAGAAGTTTTCATGAAGAATATTTATTGCAATGTTACGTTATAAGTTTCTGTGGTGGTGCT
The DNA here is from genome assembly GCA_013397315.1 of Donacobius atricapilla. Lineage (NCBI taxonomy): Eukaryota > Metazoa > Chordata > Aves > Passeriformes > Mimidae > Donacobius > Donacobius atricapilla. Next base: position 28,509 of record WBMY01001254.1, read on the forward strand.
ATGATCAGTAATTTCATGCCTTTGTAAGATATTATTTCTGATTCTTTACATGCTGTTACAAGCTTTTTTTCTTTTACTCCTCTCTCTTTCTTAAATTTTGTGAATAAATAGATATTTCAGATTTATGTAACTGGTGAGTTTTGATAAATATGCAGAACTCACTTATATAAGTGGGAAAAGGAAAAAACATAGAAAATAGAGTTGGCACAGGTTTGTGGAGGTTATCTAGTCTATATTCAGCCTCAAGAATTCAACTCTGCCACCTCGGCAAACATTTGTTTAATTCCTCTTTAGAAGCTCACAGTGACAGAGATTTCACAATCACCCAAGGCAATCTGTTCCCACGCCTAGTGATTCTTGCAGATAAAGGGGTTTTTCTAATATCCAACCTGAATTTCTGTAGCTGTAATTCGAGCAGATTTCTTCTTGTTCTCTTTCCAAGGACTTGAAGAGATTATTCTTTTGCTCTTTGCGGCAGCTCTTTCTGTACTTATAGACTGTTATCAGGTCTTCTCTTCTGTAGACTAAACAAACCAAATTCGTTTTCAATTACAGTTTAATGTTACTTAGCTGTCTGTGAGACATAATGTGGAAGAAGCATTTGCAAAATACACAGGGTTAGGACAGTTAAAGTTTCAGAAGACACATATGAAGTGTGCTTTGCTCTGCATTTCATGTGCTTCTGCCAATGTATTTCCTAAATTTAAATTTAGAGCTTTGTCTCACACTTGTTTACAAGTCTCCAGACTCCAGTCCAGAGCTGAGTTCAGGTTCCGGCAACCCATATAACCAACAGAGTACTTTATTCAAAAATTTTAATTGAGGTCAGCATCTTCTTAAGGTCAGTTAAAACTGACAGAACTATCAGAAAGGAAATAACAGTGCTTTAACATTGGTCTATGGCTGTAAAGGAAGATTCTGTAGTTCAATTTCATAGGAAGTTGTTCTCAGAACAAATAAAATAGTTCTTTCTATTGATATATTATTACCTAGCTAGGGGTTTTTTTTGTCTGTTTGTTTGTTTGGCATTTTGGGGAGATTTTTTTAAAATTTTTCTTGAAAGGAATGAAGGGATTCATAACATAAAACTGATGAATACATTTAATTTGAAAAGAATAAGTTAGTAATCTTGTTAACTATTTCTAAATTCTTTCATATTTATGAAGATCTCAGAAATTGTTATTTCTGACACTTCTCATAGAACCACAGAAACACGGAATATGCTGAGTTGAAAGAACCCATCAGGATCATCAAGTTCACCTCCTGGGACTACACAAGACACTTCAAGAATCACACCGTGTGCCTGTAGGTGTTGTTCAAACTCTTGAACTCTGTCAGGCTTTGTGCCATGACCACTTCCCTGGGGTGCCTGTTCCAGTGACCACCCAGAGGGTGCTCTGGGTGAAAAACCTTTTCCTAACCCTCCCCTGACTCAGCTTCAGGCCATTTCCTCAGGTCCTGTCACTGGTCAGGAGAGTGAAGAGATCAATGCCTGCCCCTCCTCTTCCCCTCACAAGGAAGTTGTAACTGCAGTGAGCTCTCCCCTCAGTCTCCTCTTCTCCAGCAGAACAGAGCCAGTGCCCTCAGCTGCTCCTCACACGGCTCCCCCTCTTGAGCCTTCGCCATCCTCACTGCCCTATTTCGGACATTCTCTGAGGGCTCTCTATCTTTCTTACATTGTGGCACCCACACCTGACCCCGGCACTGGAGGTATGGCTGCCCCAGTGCAGAGCAGAGCAGGACAATCCCCTCCCTTGCCTGGCTGATGATGCTGGGCCTGATGCACCCCAGGACAGGGCTGGCCCTGCTGGCTGCCAGGGCGCTGCTAACTCATATCCAACTTTCCACTGACCAGGACTGCCAGGTCCCTTTCCACAGTGCTTCTCTGTAGCTTCTCATTCCCTAGTCTCATGATTCTTAGCATTTAAGGTTATCTGGGTTTTGTATGAAAGATTAGCTAGTCACTTCATCACTAATGTACAAGTGCTGTCCTTTCAACTGTTTCTTTTTCAACACGTACAAGGAAGGGCTTATGCAGTTCTCTTTTTTAAAGGACAAAACATATTTGTCATGATCTGTTTATTTTGTTATGGTTAGCATAAAAAGGACTGACAGAGTGATAAGTCTATATGGCTTCAGGTAAAATAATCTGGAGAATTTATTAACCTCGACTTGCACAAAATAATATTTGAAAATATTTTATCTAAGACCACATTATCTAATCTTTACAGACAAATAGGGAACTGGTTTGGCAGCCAGTAATAGATTGAGGGGTGAGAAAAGGCAATTCATAAAGTGATACGACTTGTCCACCTTGATGATACAAGAAAAAAACAAAAAAACCCCAAACCCCAGAAGAGTGTGCAGTGAGGAAATGCTCTTACTTTTATGCTTTGTATCAGTGAGAAAGAGGCTTGAATTCTACCTTTAGATTTGGTACTGGATTTGGAAGAAGAGTGTAAAAAATGGAAGCAAGACCAGAAAAAATTATAGCATATAGTAAGTTTTAGAGGTGACTTGACTGGTGCATAGGCATGTTCAGAAAACAGCAAAAAAAACCCCCTTCTAAAGGCTCTTTAGAAGAAAAAACAAAAATGTTTTCAAATCAAAGGTAAATTCAAGGCAAATTCAATATGAATTCAAACAGGAAAGAGTCACGTGTATTTTGAAATGTGGTAGGAATAACTGAGATCAGGTACAAGAGAATTGATAGATTTTCCATCTCATCCTGTCAAAAATGAAGACAACCTGCTGTCCTGTGAGAGGTGTTTTAGCAAAGCACTAGGCTCTGCTGGGTGACAGCAGGGCGACATGGCTGGGCTTCCAGCTTGCAGGCAGTGATTCTCAGGGTGGTAGCACTTGGCACTGAGCCTTAAACTGAGTTATAAAGGATATGACTATCAAGTTTTCTCTTCAAACACATGAGCTTTGAATTCCCTTCTACAAAAGTGGCAAGTAGATGTTTATGCTGGTTGCTTAGTGCCAGTTGCTTGCCTTTCACCTTATTTGCACAACTACAGTTTTGAATTCTTCTCTTATTTTGTGAACAGCCTGCCTGAGTACTGGAAAAAAGATTTTGGACAGAGAAAATTCAGGGGGAGATGAGCTGTTTCTCCAAATTCAGCTGTCAGGCTCACAGGAATTTGCTGTGTATTTCTGTGCACTCGAAGCATGGTTGGGCAGCTGGTGTCACCCACCAGATTCCTCTCTGGACAGAATTCCAGTGTAAGGAATGAGGAACCACTTCAAAGTAGCCACTGTTTTGTGTAAGGAGAGGTCTTTTTCCCACTGATGTGTCCAGTCCCCCAGGCCAAACTGTGTCCAGCTCCTCTTTTAGAAACAAAAGCCACTAGCCAAGTATCAGAGATCAAGAAAATGACTGTCACCACTTTGGGCAGAAGCTTTCAAAAATTAACTTGGAATCCATCGAGGATGTGAATGTGACACTAAAAAAGAAACTACAGGGAATACAAATCTGTCTTGCATTCTCTGTGTTATGCCCATTTGTATCCTTTCTTTTGCTAAGTTGTTTTCTCTCCTCAGCTGTTGTTTTGTTTTCGGTTTTTTTTTCCTTAGCAAGATACCATGATTTGGGGCACTGCCAACACAGATGATTCTGTTTGCTGAACCCCCCTCTTTCAATCCAGACTTTCCTTGATGCCTAACACCTGCATGCCAGTTCACATCTCTGTTCCTGAGTAGCCTTGCTAGGGAAAGGAAGTGTAACATGGTGCCCACTTCTCTTGCTGAAGTGGCTCCTCAGAACAGGATGCAATAAAGTTGGCTCATCCATGATGATCACAGACATTTTTCCTATGTGTTAAGTTAGTCTAGAAGATTTGCTTGAAGAAAGAAGCGACCACTTCCTGGAGTCTTCTTTTACCTTCACTGAAAGAGCTGCTCTCTTCTGTCAGGTACCTCCAGCCAGGCAAAGGCGTGAGTGTCCCTTGGGCTAACAAGGTGCCAATCCTCTAATGGGCTGCTCATTTCCAAGGCTATGAGGATGCTTGTGGTGTATGTTCAGGCCACATGGATCACTGATGAGTTCTTTCATCGCTCAGTGCTCTCATATTTCTATTCCATAACTCTGTATTGCACAAGTTCAGTTCAGGCCACCCTCACCCTAGACAGAGAGACCTAGTGCATCTTAATCCTTCCCTCTGCGGAATGCTGAGCCCCATATCTGAGGAGGTGCTGTGATGAAGGAGATGGAGCAGCCAGGTCCACATACACTCCTCCCCTCTTCTTCTCTGGCCAGGGCAAATCAGCCAGAGGAGACATCCTGGGTAGGGACAACAGCTCCTCACAAAAATGGTCCCTGTAGAGACCATTTGTTCAGGGGATGTAAAGCTCCTGTTTTACCAGCTTTTAGTCATCTTGTGAAGTCTGTTTATAGTTACCATTTCTCTTTCCCACTTCCACCTAAAACTGTATTTCAAGTCTTTGTTGTAGTTTTTTCTAAGTAATACTTTAAAAAAAATTACTAGCAGTAGCCTCTTCAGTTTCTGTTTTGCCTCCCCTCCCCCTTTCTCACCAGCTCTATTTTCTGCTTTTAATTGTGTTTTGCTTTGCAGGAGAAATGAAAGACTGTTTACTGATCCTGTCCCCACCCTTTCCTTTCCTGTCACAGCTGGTCCTTGAAATTCATTGGAATAATAGCTCCGCATGTTCTGTTCCCTGTCCCCTCCCCCTGTCTCTTAGAAATGAGTTTTGGTATTGTTGAAAGATTCCAGATGAACCTGCCAACTCAGAATATCTCAAACAAACCCTATTGAAAGAAAACTAATTTAATAACTTATAAAAATATAGTTGCTATTAATTCTCTATTTTAATAGTGAACAAGGGGTGAAGGAAGATTTGGATCATCTTGGATGGAGCCAGTATATGCTTTCTTCTGTTGAGCAGCCTGGTATTTTGATGGACTATAAAGTTCAATAAATTCCACTTTTAATCCATCTGGAATATTGATGCAAACAGGAACAGACACCTAAGAGAGGAAGCCTTTTGTCCTGGGGAGGAGAGATTCCATTATTTCTCTTCTATTCTGGACATTGAAAGTGGAAGCTGAAGAATAAGCCCCTGGGAGTGTGGGAGGAATGGAACTATGCTAGCAGATAAAGGTGCTTTATTTTCAAGTTAAACAGAAATTTCAGGACATGGCATCAGAGCAACAAAACAGATGACATGGGATTTTAACAATCGTCTTCAATGTTATACTTTTTCCATGTGCAATGTTTGCTGAGTGGAATTTTTAAAAATCATGCAAGCATTTAAGCAAACAAATTTTTGGCATCATTTCATTAAAAAAAAAAAAAAGAAAAAAAAAAGAAGGCTGAAGATCAATAAAACAAAAAAGAAAAGGACTACCTCACCCATTCATATTGCATGGAATTCAAATGGCAGGCTGGTTAACAGTTAACCTAGTCATGCCCATAAATGGTTTATAAATTGATCAAAGGCATACAGGATCCCAGTTTTTATTGAAACAGTTGTCGGAGCGACAGCAAGTGGCTACGTCCTGGCCTTACAATGGGAGGTGCCCTTCCTTTTGGGAAGGCCATCCAAGTTGTTACATGGTTACACAGCTTCAGTATTTTACCAGAAAAAATAGTGCTAACCTTATGACTGTCCTGTAGGAGTGTGTCCAGAATCTGCCTTCTGTGTATGTGAACTTAATCTGTCATTTTGGGGAGGAAAATAAAATCTTGGCATGCAGTAAGGGCATAATTACCACCACAAGCTTTTCTCATGGATAAATACAAATTAATCAAATAACGGTTTTTAGATGTTTTAATTGTAATTCAAAATATTTAAATCTTTTTGGCACTGTGAATCCAAACATTGCTTCTAGTTGTACAATAACAAGTGAAAAGCTGAACTTGAGGACATTCGCTACTGATCTCATCAACTCATTTTGGGGTTTTATTGTGTATAAGCACAAGCTATTGTGATTTCAAACTCCTTTGTCTACTAATAAATTCAAGATTACTTTTTCATCAAATTCATGCAGCACTGCAAATTTTTGTGTACAACTCAGAGAAAATAAAAAGTTCTTATTTGGAAACCCACATAGTTCTGTGACTTCCCAGAAATACTTTTCTTCATCAGAATTAGCTCACATGGAGAGGCCCTGTGGGAAGCTCAAGGTAGCAGAAAATGGGAAAACGTGTCCACTTTACTGTTAACATACCAGTCCTCTATTACACATGGTGGACTAATCTGCTTCACTTATGTCTGACTTTGGTATTTGCAGTCAGAGCTTTTCTTCCCCAGATGTTTTGTAGCATTCCTTGGAATATTTTGTCAGGAACTACCTAGATTTAACCAGCCTCCATTGAGGAAATTGTGATGAAAGTGTGCTTGTAGTTTGATTGTGGCATTATTTCATCACACTGCTTGTGTTTACAGATACAAATAAGCATAAGCATTTTTATGGTGTAAATATATAGCAAGGTTCTGTCATTGCTAGAGCAATTTTTTTATTGCAGGAATGATGGCAAAATGTAACAAAATCAGTGCAGTCAAAGCTCATTAATTAGCTAGTATTACTGAAATTAATAGGAAGCAGTCTAGCTGGGTGGAATCCGTGTCAAAAATCAGTGTGTTAGACTAATCTCAGGGTCTCCAGAGCTGGGTTTTGCTTTTCTTTTGTAATTGATAAAGAGTTATCCCCGACTATATCTATAGCAAAACTAGATGTTCAGATTAAGTTCAAATAGTGACTTGAGACAATGTTCCAAGACAAGCAAATGCTTAAGATGCCAAATTTTTATGCTATATTATGTGCTTTATTCATAGCCTAAAACTTGACTGGATAAAAAGGATTTTAGTTCGACTTTGCTGTTATTTGCTTTTTAACATGAGTTCCCACTGAGTGTTTATTGAAGAGTTCAAGCATTCCATAGGGAAGCTGAAGGGAAATGTTAAAATGTTATTGTGGAAAATAACATAATATTAGGGTTATATTAGTCCAAGGGAAGCATATAGGATTACTTCCCTTATGGAGGGAGCAACACCGAGTGATGTAGACTCTATCTAGTATCATGATGTTTCTCCGTTCTCTGTTGAACTGTTTCGTTGCTCTGGCACAGATCCAATACTTGTCTTTAGCTATCTGTTTGGACTCCATGGATAAGAAAATAATGCCAGTAGAAATTCACCTCCAGACTACTTCTGTTGATGGCTTTGTGTCTACATGAAACACTGAGCAAGTTCATTTCCAAGGTTGAAGTTCTTTTGCGCCGAGATGCTTTGCTAGATGACTTAAGAAAAAGAGAGCCTTGTCTTCAAGGACAAGACCTATTCTAAATATCACCGTGGCTGTTTAGCACCAAAGAAAGGAAGACTAATCTAGTTAGCATATTAAAAGAGGGAAAAATCTGCCCCACTGTATAAGGTGAACTTTTCTGAAGCTGGTGATTTATATTATATTATTATATTTATATTAAACTTATTATGCTAACAAAAATTTTCTGAGGGTCCATGGTGTTTCAGAGGTTCACACTCAGGCAACACAGATCCTATAAAACAGGGTTTTAGGGGCTTGGGTTAGCAGAAGCTCCTAGAGCATTTACTGTGCTGGGATAGTTGGATATTTATACTTCTCAATATGAACTTGGTGGGTACAGGGCCTTAAGGCTAGAAAGAGATCAGAACTTGGGACATTGCCTCTGCCTCACACTTTTTGCCAGCTGGAGAAACTAGAAGGTCTGCAGACAAAAGGGGAAGACTAAGATTTGAAATATTATCTCTCCACTTTTGTAGGTGGCACTGTAAGGACACATGTCATTTTAGCAAGGTCCTGTTCTGTTTACTTCAATAATAATTTTCATTTCTGGTTTCACAGTGAAAAGTGTAGTGTTTTCTACAACATAGAGTTGTAATATTTAGCTGGAAAATTTTTCTGTTTGTAAATCAACCTGAGTCCTGAGACACCTTCAACTTGTTGATCAGTGAAGCTGAAACCATGCTGTTAAAAAAAAATTAAAATTATGGAATATATTTTAAACTCAGAAATGTATTCAAAATTAAAAATCCTCTAGCTCACCCCTTTTAAAAGACTAGGTCCTTGCTTTTTGCCAAATGCTAAACTCTCCTGGCTCCACAGTAATCTACTCTGCCTTCTCCACTATAGACACTCTTTCAATGGCAACTGCTAGTAATGATATACGCAGCCCTATTTGTCGGAGTGCGTAATGCCTTTAATTACAGCCAGTCTTTCCTGCTGCCCAGACTTGTTCCAGAAGTAACAACACAAGTTGCCAGTTCAAGCACTTCATCTACTCAGACCTCAAAGTTTTTTTCTGATTGGTTGTTTCATAGCCAAGAAAAGTGTCTTTAGGTTTTGTGTACCTAATTCTAAAACCAGGCATTCAGGGCATGACATATATATTGCAGATATGAGACATTGAATCAAAACAAAATAAAAAATGTTCGTCAATGACAGTATCTCTATCCGCGTCACAGTTTTGTCCTATATGGATTATGATATGGTGAAGGCATTCATTGTTTAGTGTTTTTTGAAGGAAATAAACAAGATACCTGGGCCAAAATGTACTATGAAACTACCAGGTAAATACTTCAGAAAGCCTCAGCATGAAAGTAAACCACTAGTATTTAAAAAGGGTTACTTGAAAGTTCTCAATAGTTTCACTCAGTTATTTCAGATTATATTGCTGAGTGTTTTTTACCTCAGCCTTACAGACCAAATAAATGAAGATTTTTTCCAAGTAAATATGCGCTCTTCTCTAAGAAAAAAACATAATCAATTCAAATCAAGTCTCCACTATTCAAAGAGCAAGTATTTTTCTTTTCTATTTCTTCAGAAATACCTTTGGCTTGGAAAGACCATTTTATGTGACATTTATGGCAAAATCCAATATTCAATATTTGAAGCTAAAAGGTGTTCATCCTATATAGCGCACATGCTCTTACGGCACTGATACAAATATATCTCAGACAAGCTGCATGACACAGCAGGAAGAGGACAAGACATCTATTCAGGGGACAGAGCATCTGTTCCTGACCCTCACATAGCTCTGTCATGTGACTGGAGGGGAAAAGATTCTCCTCAGCTCTGGTTTCTTTGTGAAAATGGAGACAGATATTCATATCTGCCTTCTGATATAATGTAGAACATTAATGAAAAATAAACTTTTGAGCTGTGCTTCAAATTGTTGTGCTTACAATCACATCAACACTTTTACCTGGAGAAAGTAGTAAAGCAGGAAATTATCCATCATGCTCTTTTAAAAAATATACTTTCAAGTCATAACCTTTACCTGATACTGCTTTTCACTGAAGAAGGTAATTGTTTTCTTTTTCAGACTTGAAATTCTGACCATTCAGATTGACAGTTAACTTGGGATTCTATTTACAGGTTTGTTTTTATATGTTTGTGTAAATTACTAAAAGACCATTTATATGGCTAGAAGAGAATCAGCAGGATAATCTTGACAAGCAGCCTTTAAAATACCCTTATTTTTGTTTCTGAAGACCTTGCGTAAAAGAAGATATGGGGCTTAAAGGTCGGAAAAAAGTTGGCGTGTCTATTCATACAATGTGTGTATTGATGCACCTTCCAACACCAAACAAAGCCATTTTTACTTAAAAATTTAGTAAATGAGTGACAGGGGCTAGGTCTGTAAGCCAGCTGAGCTCAGAGCTTAACGAAGAAGAAGGGGTAGATGTAACTCTGATATACTGTGAAGAGCTTGTAAAGAGTATTTTATATGATACAGAGAAACAAATCAAAACAAAACAAAACAAAACAAGGGGTAAGGGAAGTGTATAAAGCAGTGTTTTGAATACCATCTTGAATAGATACAGGTTCCTGAATTCCTGAAAGCCAGAGAAAAAGAGATGCTTTGAGTAAGAGAACTGTGATTGTTCTTTGTCATGCCAAAGGATGAAGTACAAACAAATGGGAGGATTCAGACCTTCCAAGATCACCTGGGTGGTCTGTCCTGTAGCCTATAACTAGACCAATGTTAGTATAACATCTCATTAGAGAAATAAACATGTCTAACTAATTTTTTTTATTCCAGTACTTTGGTTATCACCAGAGAAAATTTAAAATTTATTTGAAATATTGAAATGTATCAAACTATTCATAAGCAGATTCTGCATTATTATGTATTTGTACCGTTCATTGACCTATTTTGTTTGCCAGATTGTCCATTTCTTTAAGCTTTTGACTTCTGAATATTCATTCTGTCTGCTTTGGTAAAAGTCTATGTTTCATGCCTTTCTTGTGTTTAGATGAGACAAAACATTTGAGTCACAGCAGCCCCATGCTGTTGTGTGTTTACACTGGTTATATACTTAACTGAAATAGAAATTAATCTCAGATCCTACTAGTGTGACTTTGAGATTAATTTGGACTATATAGGCTTCAGGGCAGGGCAATGATAACGAACTAAGAGATGGACGTGAGGAGTCTGCTTAACTGACATATTTTAAATCACATCCACCAAGCGCTGATGTGAGGCTTTTCCTTTTGAGTGGTAAACGGCCTGGGAACCTGAAAGCACAAGGTGGTTCCTGTTTCTGCAAGGTCTTTTGTAAAACAGAGAGTGGCAGGAGGCTAGAAGATGTGATCGATCTTTTTGAAGTCTCTGCTCTTCAGCTACAGTGTAAGAGGAGGCCATGTTATTGGGCACACAGATTAAGTCACGGGTCAAGGCAGTCCTTCACAGAGGACTGGAGACAGGCATGTGAGAACAACTGATAGCATGCTTCAGGATGATGGAGGGGAAGTACTTTTGCTGTGATAAGGATAGTTTTGCCTTCAGAGTAATTAGTGGAGTTGGCTGTTTGTGTGTGAAGATAATTTATTTGAAGAACCACGGGTACATCCAGGGACTAGGGACGACCAGTCCATAAACACATACTAAAGGGAATGTGTTGTACAGCAACAACCCTAATTTGATGAACATGGTCAGAGCAGGAGGGGAATTGATCAGGTATAGCAGTGAAGCTTGAGCACCTTTTCTGTAAGGCATCTCCTATGCGTACTTTTGGGGGATCCAGTGTTCCACTGGTACACAACAGGTAGAGCTGCAGATAAGTCATGTTTAAGGCAGCTGGGACTGTATGTGGCTCTTATTTGCCTGGGAATCTGAAAAGTAATCAGAATGACCTGCTCTATCTTTTTTGTTTATCATTCCAAAGCAGGTAAGAGAAAGGGAGCAGTAAAGGAGATAAAAGTCACCTAGGACAGAGTTTTTTAGACTAGAGAGGCTATCTAATAATTCATATTATTCTTTGTTTAAATAAAAACATCACTGATGCTTTTTTCAGCTGATGGCACATAAACAGTGGCATGAACTTTTTTAGTGTCTGTTTCCAACGTGCAGCCGTAACTATAAAATAAGGATATGGAAAGTGTTGCCTTACAGCACAGGAAAAGCAAAACACCTTAAAAAAGATTTTGCTCTCATGATTCAATTAAACAACACAAGAGTGGCTAGAACTAATTTTAAGCTCTGGATGTGAAATACCGCCTTTCATATCATATAATCCCATATTTCTGTCCTGTGACAGTGACAGAGAGCTGAATTGTTTTGTCTACTTTCAAAACAAAAAGTCTACAGACTCTATAAATGGTATCAGTCACAGAGCAACCAAGGGAAGAAGTAGTCTAACTCGTGTGATTATCATTGTGTAAGTTTTGGATTTCTATCTAAGTTTTCAGCCCCTACGGAACAGTCATCTTCTGCCAAAAAGGTGCTGAGGGTGTCACAATCATTTTATCCCACAAATGCCAAATGCTTCAGAGCACTGAAAACTGGACATCCCTAATGTTATTTCCCCAAGTTTAAGAAAATTTATCCTTTGTAGATTTGACCTGACATTAAATAATCCAGACATCCAAAAGAACAGGAAGACTTCATTTAAGTTTGGCTTTCTCTCCTGTCAAGATAAGCATATTATTTAACAATACGGTGCAATGAGCTTGCAGTGTCTGCATTTTTTTGAGAGATTATTGAATCAGATACCTGCATCAGAATTTGAATGAAACTCCATTCAAAGAGTAAACCCGTCCCCTTGTTGGGGGGTAAGCAAATGTGCAGTAGATATTAGGTCTGTCAGATACATCAGGTCATAAAGAGTTAACACAGTGTGTACTCAGGTTGTACTTCCATCTGTGGTTATTTTGCATTCACAGCAGTCCAAGAAATAAAAAAAAAAAAAGAGAATTTAAAAAGAAATGTGTGTGAAATCCAACATATGTTGTTTGGACACATTTGAGCTACAATCAAAAAACAGATCTATGAGTCAGTTGGGTTTCTGGTTTAAAATGTGTCATTTTGGTGGATTCTGAAACAGATAAACAGCAAAAGCCTAAGCTTGGGAGTTGAACAGCAGAAGCACAAGCATGATTCAGATTTCAACCTTTGCTTCTGGTCCTAGAGATACAGTGCAAGTCAAAAGTAGACACAGAGGTAGAGGGAGAGATTGGTGAAATGAGTCCCTGTCACCTTATTTCAATGCTCTGACATAAGGACAAATAGGAAAACAAAGCTGTGTGTTTAAAGTACATGCATTTGAAATGAAGTTTCTGTGTTGAATAAAGTAACGTCTCTTATTTTTACTTACACATAGATCTAAGAATGATGAGTGCAATCTTTCAAGAATCATTTCTTCTTGACATGCAATGTTGAAAATTCATGTAAAATTAATTTGTATTAACATGACTGTTTCTAAAGAAGAAAAGATATTTATTGTCATGTTCTTGGTGGTGTTCTTGAATTTGTAATTTCCTGTGTAAATCATGTATTGATAAGATCAGGATAAAAATTACATGTGCACTACATGTCTTTGCAGACAAGTGTACTTAGGTCTGGCAGGGATGGAGCTGTAGTGGTCAGTGGTACCTAGGGGTCAAAAAAAGCATGGGATGAAAAAGAATGTGGAAAAGGAAAAGTTTTAAGTTTACGATGAGGAATTGCAAGGTACAAAACCACTATTTACTTCATTTTACATAGTTCTACACCTCCATGCAAAGTGGGTGCTGTCATGTGGTCCAAGGATCTGTTTTTTCTGCTCTCTCACATCGCAGCTGGTGAGGAAACAGTTGGCAGTGCTATTCATGCCCTTAGGACATGTTATAGTATCATGTTATGCTGGTTTTCACAGCAGAAATATTTCATAGTAGGGAAAAACCAAATACACTGGTGGTGACAAAGCATTGCACCTTTGAAAGTATGTATAGTCTTCTATTTGTAAAAAATACTACGTCTTCCTCAAGAGGCTCTTTCCTTCTAGGTAGGCTTAGCAAGGACTGTGTATATATACACATGCCATCTTGTTTCCATGTATTTCTTCATGTAGTAGCACATCAAGAAATTATATGGCAGCCAAAGCACAAATACACTAGAATTTGGTTTGCAAAATAGTCTGATTTCAGTGGGTTTATTCCAAATATCATGTACGCTTCATCTCTCAATAGGCCTGAAATTTTGCTAATTTTTAACATTCACATTTCATGAGGGCTTGTTGCTAAGAGGAAAATGTTACATTCCAGTGAATTGTGGAAACTGATTACTGGGAAATGTTGGGAAATGTGAAATCAGGCAAGACATGGAAAGGTGGGGTAGATTTCTGAAGGGAAAAAGAAACAGAAAATAGGAAGAGTAATAAAGTTAGTGGTACTAAATTTCTCTTGTGAAAGTGTTGTGAGTTTGATTAACAGGGCTGATTCATGTAACTGAAATTACTGTAGCCATCAAATTTTAAGACTTTTAAGTTTTTTCCATCCTGGCAGAAGTCAAGAATATCTTTTATTTCAGCACAATTGAAAAGGATGACAAGCATGGATCTGTTAAAACAGAGTATCTACGCTTTAACCATGGTGTAGGTGAGTTCTGGAAGCATTCTCAGTATTCCCTCTTGGTCCTCGAGCCCAGGGACCTACTGGAGTGTACTGTAGATTCTGATCCTGTAACAATATTTCCTTCAAAGAAAAACAAAGGGTGGGTGCATGTGCAGATCATGGCCAACCATGGAGGCAGAATAAAAGCAGGTTTATAAAGGAGACCAGGACCAAATCTGCATCTGTCATGTGGTCTATGCTCAGCTAGATTGACTTTACAGATTGTCTTTCTACAGTTTATGTTTTGGTTTGCCCACCTATTAATAAAGAGGAAGAATCTAAAATGTTTAGAAAGAATATTAAAGAAAATACACTAATCATGAGCTAGGTAAAAGTAAAAAATCCTTTAAGGTGAACTTATTAATATTGTGCCAGTTTGATTTAGTTGTCATTTATTTTGCTTTGTACAAAGCATCCTGATGCCTTTAGGACTGCCTATTCAGCTGAATGGCATTTTTCAACTGTCTCTTCCTCTAGGAAAATTAGTACATATATTTGTATGATTATGGAACAACTTTGCAATGTATATTTATTTGGTGTAGGAAAAAACCTTTTCACCTGAATTGTTTTCATAATTTTTTTTTTTTGTACATGAGCCCATCTCATTGGGGAAAATGCTATAAATCTTTTGGCAGTCTGGGAAACAGTCTCAGAAGAAATATTAGTAATAAGCAATATTTGGTTTATATCTATTGTTGGCAACAGAGTTGCCAAAGAAAATTTCCCTCGTATGACACAACCTGCACTACTATTTGCTCTGTAACATACTGAGGACATTTAGAGTGACATAGTTGAAAAAACTTCTGTCAATATTGACATCTTCCAGAATTTATTGCGACAGAATATAAAATGTGCAATGTTTGAAGCTGAGGAGATTGCTTCCTCAAGGAGACTTAGAGGTTTAAAAAATTGTAATAATTTCACTTGACATTTAGGAAAGTCTGTACTGCCCTGATGGGATCAGTTTACAGTGGAGGATGCCTGTTTGAGCCCTTTAGCTGTTGTTCACAAACATTTTCAATAAACTAACTCAAGCAGATCTTCTTAGAGATGTGCTTCCATTTATTGCTACAAAAAGTAAAAGTAGGCATTAAACTTTGATTTTGGTGAGTTTCTTTCTAGAACCCTACTGCTGGTGTTGACTTCACTGATAAAGCAACCATTTAAAAATTTGCCCTTTTTGTTATTATTTTCACAGAAGTCAAGCTGACTCAGCAAGAGATGACTGCAATAATTTTTAGAAAGATAAGAAAGAAATTAAGACTATTTCTCTTAGCCTACCATTTTCTTTAGACATTTTCCTTCAGAAAATGTAGGTCATCACCAGTAAAACACTTTTGTTTTCATGCCCAACTGAATTATGGGGTGCTTGGCTAGTAGAAAACAGCAGTATTTTAGACTTGTGCCTGCAGAGGATTAGATGTAAATACAGATGTGTAGAAATAATAACAAATAAATTCAAGCATTATTTCATGTTCTTTTAAAGCACAATCTCTAAGCTTTGGTTAAGTACCATTGCACTTTATCTTAAGGTATCCCCTGTTCATTACACTCTTCCCCACAGGAGTTCTTTAGTTGTGCAGGTTTTATGCTTTAAAAGTTTTCCAATTCACATCTTGTGAAAACTTTCTCTGAAATGTGAATCTTCTGCAGCATTTTGTCTGTCACAAGCTGAATGACTGGACCTGCCATAAATCTTGGGCTTCTACAGAGCCCTGTATGTACTGCCTGAGTAATGGCCATGAGACAGTGGCATCTAGTGTTCTTAGACTCTGCTTTTCTCTCTGAAAATTATGCAAACAGGAAGAAATGGCTATGGATGCCTCTGATATTTTCTCTTCACATGTCAAAAAGGCCATGAGATTACTTGGCTCCTACTGAAGCAAAGTAGTGAGAAGGGAAAGCTTGCCTGGGAACAGTGAAGAGATCGAGTCATTACCTAGCAAGCAATATGACGCTCATTGTTGTCTGACATGCAAATTGATTGTGACTAACAAACCCCTGACCCTGACATCCCACTGTGTTTTATAGACTAAACAGAAAAAAATGCAAGAACATATGCTAGGCCAAAGAAAAATGGAAACAGTTTGTTGGTGAAATTATTGGGATTTTAAATCTTCTTCCCAATGTCAACTACTTTTGGTTTTCCTGATGAAGTGCCAAATAGGTTTTCAAATGGTCCATTACCCACATAGTTGAAATAAACACACATGTTGGTGATCCAGTGGACCTTCTCCTTTCTATTAGAAGTGTGGGGTGAGATGGGTTTCTTAGGTAGGATTTTTACCAGCTGGAAACATATTTAGGACCAACCTAGGTTGCACAGTCTTTGGGCTACAAAGAAGGTCTGCTCTACTGTTGTAGACATCTAAATACGTCTAAGTTCTTGTAGCACTAGAGAAATAGCTATGTTATGAGATTGGTTAGCTCAAAATGTGAAAACCTATGACATGTTTACTCATTGCTAAATCAATACATCTACTGGAGTTTGAACTTTTGTAGGCCATGCAGAGCTGATCAGGAACTGGAAAATTGTGCAGAAATGGGCTGGTCATACTAAAATATCTGGTTTATTTCAAATTAATTTTATTATAAGCACCTTGACGCATATAAGAAAAGAAGCCACAAGAGGTATTATAAGAGATCTCTGCATTTGGCAAGCAAACTCAGTAGTACTATCTACAGATAAGCTTGATATTTCTGATCATCAAACTCTTTTTAAGCTTACTTTTAAAGTTGCTTTTAATTTTTCCAAGCTAGAAAAAAAACTTCCTGTGACATAGCCTTGCCTCAGGTTGTTTTTTATATTTTACACTTGGAAAAAATTAGGCTTGTCTGAAGGTATTCTGATGTTTCTTTCCATTTGGGAAGTTTTCTGTTCTATGCTTTAATGAGGCTTGAGATTTGTCTTTTATGTACACCTCATGATTATCTGCCCCAATTCACCTTGAGATGTTGAAATTTACACACAGCTGGGGGACTTTTCAGTGCTCAGCTGTCTGCTCTTCCCGATCAGCAGTCAGTTCCTTCCTTGTTCCTAGGAAGAGCTGGAGTTAGCACATGTGTTTTCCATAGCATTTTGATCATATTCCCTTCTTCTGGGCCATTAAATTCATGCTTCTCTTGAAAATGGTATCTCATGTGTAGTCTGGACATGAGTACTTCGTTGAAGTTTGGATCCCGGGACAGAAAATTAGTGTCTGCTCACAACCACCTTGCCCCCATGGTGGAGGCAGAATCTGGTGGAGGGATAAAAACAGGGAGGAAATCTGAACAGAAGAGGAAAAAGATGAGAAATACCAATAAAACAATACCCCAAGGAAATTCTTTTTAAGGAGTTAAACCCAGGTTGAGCATAATGCACAGCAGTGAGTACAACACAGTACCCAAGTGACCATGGGAGCTGAACAGAAAATGAGTGTGTGCATTCATGTAATGAAAGACTGTATTGCCTGATTAAGTTTGTCCAGGCAGTTTTCATTCTGGCTTTCCACTATCTCTGAATGCTTGGCTTTGAACCAAAGAGTTCTTCAAGTTCTTCTAACATATAAAGTGTCATATATAAATGGTGCCTTTGTTTTGAAGTTTGTCACTTCTCTGCTTCCTCCTCTTCACTGAAGAAAAACAGAACTCATTAAAGATGATCATGAACAAAGGAAAATATATTGGTAAAAATTAATTTGTGCAAAAGTTGAAGTTTGATATTGGAATCCTGAGGTTGTTTTGTAGAAGCTGAAAAGAAAGTTATGCTTTTGACATGAGGAACAAAACAGCTGGACTCTTCATCAAATCCTTTTGCTTTGATATCAGAAGTACTTGCATGTTAACTTCACAACAGATTTTACAAAGAAGCTGCTGGCTTACTCCAAGCTTTCTCCAAAACACTTGAAATGGTAATTCAAAAATGTTTTTTGAGATCAAAAAGTCCAAATCCAGACAATTCTCTTTTACAAGCCAACCATTAAGGACAATGGAAAAGAAATAACATCTGGCTGAATAGGGGCTGTGACAGCTGAAAAATGAACAGAGTTTTTTGGACAGTAATTGTGACCTCACTTCAGTGTTGTATTCATTTGTGTTAGTTAGTGCTGTTCGTTATTTTGACCAGTGAAAATGTGATCCAATCCACCTGTCCTTTCTTCATAGAAGGAAGCTGCAACTTTCATATGTTTGTGTATTTACTTACAATTAAAAATATATTTCAAATACAGTAGCAATTAAAAGACAATCTTTTTCTGGTCTGGGTAGTCAGGAAAAACTTTTAGAAGAAAGTAAACTGGTATCGTTGGGTTTTCTTGGTTTTTTGTTTTGTGGGGGGTTTTTTGGTTTTTTTTTTTTTTTTTTTGCTTGTTTTCTGTTTCAGTACACTTTTTTTCAGAGAGAAGAAATGAATAAACAAACAAACAAACAGAATCCCAGGCATACAAAAACCAAAGCAAAAACCCACCAATATCTGCTTCTTGCATTGGAGGGATTTCTGATCCATTGGAGAATGGGCTTTTTTGGCACACCTGTGTTCTGATGGACCCCTCAACAAGAAAGAGGCAACAATCCTCAAGACAAGAGGGGAGTTTTCTCCTTAAAGATGGACACACGGTAGAGGGACAACAGAATAGAATGGAGAAAAACATGTTATTTCCTATTTAGTGTCTGAATCTTATTTTTCCTAATTTTATTTTCCCTGAGCAGAACATTTGGGAGGAAGAATGGAGACCTGTTTTTTTGTCAGAAGATGGTGAATAGACCTGTAAATGTCACTCCCTTTCCATATCCTCTTCCTCTCACCCTCTTATCCTTTCCATTTCTACAAAGATTCTCCTTGAGTGAAGTGTCTAGTTGTTGGTTTGATATGTCTATATGTGTTGACCTGCCTGTGCACAATTTTTATCTTCCTGTCCCTGTATTAGCTCACCCTGCCTATGATTCCTCCTGTTTCATGCTGTAGAGCTGCACAGCTACTGCTGTGATTCAGATTTGACCTCCTTACTGTGTAAGCTTACTCTTCCAGAAAAACCTTCTATCTACACTCAGCGTCCTTTGTTTATAATTTCTTAATCCCAATATTAGCTTGTTTTTGGTAAGTCTTGGTTTGTTGTCTGTAGCAATCTGCGAAACTGTTTCTTAAGCGCCATGTCTTCAGAAGGGCTTGTATTTGAAGGATTCCTCACTTCAAAAGAGGCCACACTATAAACAGATGGATACTTAAATATGTCCGCACTAGGGCTAGAAAAACCCTACAGCCTTTATCGCACCAGCTCACAAACCAAAAAAAAAAAGGGCAAGTGCTCATTTTTGCTACCTGAGAAGTATATGGGCCTAGTATCTAAAGTGAGATCTTGGACTGTGCTTGAACACATCCATTGGAGACAGAGCTGTAAAATGCCTTTTTAGCCTTCATCTACATCTGCACGGACCAAGCAGAGAAAGAAGTCCTCATTAAAGAAGGTAGAAATCCAAGGAAAGCCTGTGTCAAAGGGGAATGATCCACCTATGTCCGTCAAAGGTCAACATTTAGTGTTCTATTAACAAGAGCAGGCAGCGGTGGTCAAGGGAGCTATCATAGAGATCTTCCTTGTAAATTCTGACGTCCTTAGTCACTGTGCATGATATATCTTTTTAAGAGACCTAAACCCCATAGGGGCTTTTTTTTTAGTTTTCAGACAAATACACTTCCAAACAGAGTATTAGAAAGTGTCACTCCTTTCTAGAAGATAGAACAGGAAATCTTGCATGTTATTGTTGTTATTGGCATCTTGCTTCCATTTTTTTTCTGACAAAGCAGTCAGTGGAAAAACAAATAGAACAAGTTCATTCTTTTTCTTTAATATCACCAAAGATATCTGTTGGAGGAGGAGAATGTGGTCTCTACTGCTTTAGGTAAATGTGGAACTGTGAATGTGATAGAAAGGGTGGTGGTCCTCTTCCAGGAAATTTCTTGTGAAGGTAGATCCTCTGGGAACACATTTGATGGGAGCGGAGATGTAGAAAGAGATCTACATAGATACAGATTTGTGTATGCTTAGAGGAAATCTGCTCTAGCAAAAATACAGTGTTGCTATTGAATCCAAAAGTTTGTGTGGGGAAGTTTGGCAAAATTAACGATTTATGTATTTTTTTATTCCATAGAAACATGCAATATAAGCTGGAAGGGAGCCTTATTGGTCATCTAGTCAAACTAGTCAGGATTAGAAAAATTTATGGTGTTTCCATGAGATATTTTCTTGATTTGATGTCTTGGAGGATTTCACACTTTTTCTGGGCAATTTAATACACTTTTTTTATTAAATTTCTTGGTAAAAGATTGGGGATGGTTTTAAATATCTATTTCAAAAATATATAGAAAGGGTGTTCTTATGGAAGTATCTTGTGCTTGACTTGTCCAAATGAAATCCTGCATGTGAACTAGAAAGGTAGTTACCACAAAGGGTTAAAATCTGTCGCAGGAGAAGTGTTTCTTACTTGCCTTCAGATATTTACAGGTTAAGTATAGGCCTGTTACCCTTGGCTCCGTTTATAGAAACGGGCACCTTTGAAGGATAATTAATCTTTCCTTTTCAGCCACTCAACCTTTGGGAGGTGGAAACTCGTGATTTCCTACAGCTATTTCTTTGAGTAAAGCCACTCCACTTTCATGTGTTTCATGCTTGCTTTGCAGGAGTATGCAGGTAACAAAGTTTGGTGGGTTTTTTTTTTTTAGAAACAATGAATTTTAAGCATTCAAAAAATTATTTATTAGAAGTTTAAGGAAAGCAAGTTTCAGAGTCAAGAGGTTTTGTTATTCAGAACAGGTGCCATAAGCTGTAAGAGAGCCAAAATGTTATAATGTAATCTTAATGTTCTATCATAATTTAGTTTAATGTCAGATATAAAACATGATCTATGAATTCTGTCTGAATAATACTAAACCCAATACACTTTTCTGGCAAATTATCTCAGACAAGGGATTTGTTTGAGAACACTGCTAGCTCTCATGAAAGCAGACTGCATTTTCGCTTTGGAGCTGCTTCCTTTGTCTGCAGCAAATTTTCCAAGACTCCCAAGTGGACATTTAATGCCTAATTAAAAGAGAATGAAAACAAATTGAAATATTTATCTTTGAATTCTCTATATGTATAGCCCAATACATAATGTGGTTTAGATCCTGATTATCACTGTCATTTTCCTTTTTTTGCGGCTGAGTTTTCATACTTTTCCTCTTTTTTAAACAAGACTGGAGCCTATAATGCTACATGGTTGTGCAGATTCACCCATGTCATGCGCTGCTTCTCACATGGGAGATTTTTTATCTCATGCTTATATTCCTCCTATTACAGTGTGAAATGTCCAAGAGGAGAAAGTGCCAAACATTCTAACCAGTCCACAGTGATTTCACCAGTGTCTTAAAATCCTGTCTAGAGGATTTTCTTTGAGTTTCTTCAGTGTAGATTTTAGTTCATTAGAAAGTTTCTATTGCACATGAGTAAACTTACTCTCAAATGCTACCAGCTGTACAAATCTAGAAGTCAAACCCATAAGCTATTTCACTCTCCAGATATTTGCTTAGCTTCATTTACTGATGGCTAGTATTTAATAATTTTATCATAACTCCAGTTATTTTATTTCTAATGGAGCTCAAAACTTTAAGTGCAGTCAATAATATAAATTCATAGGAGTTTCAAATTTTATGTTTTGGTTATTTGCCACCAACTTTTCTTATTACTTTCTATATTTCTTCATTCTCAAATTTAGTACTGATTTCTTTACTCACAGCATTAAATGATAAAAACTAAAATTACTTTTAAATTGAAATTAATTCAAGATTTTGATAATATTTTCTAACATATCTCAAGCTTGTCTTGCATACACCAATTTTTCCTTACCCAAGAATATGTTTTTCTTGTGGTGCTGGCATATCTTTTGTAACAGAGAGAAAATAGAATTAAATGCTGCCAAGAAGAATGTTGCATAAATAAAGAAGAAAAGTAGAGCAATTCACTAGTTTTTTTCTCTGGATTTTCCATTACTTCTGCTTTATTTTATAATTTCAGGTATCATGATATTATGTCAAGGTTGCTTTTTGCAAGCTCTTGCAGCACCAGATGCTTTGAAAAGGTGAAGGTTGTTAATATTATTAATGGAAAAATTTCAGGATGTAGCAGATTACACTACTCCTGTCAGAATGGGCTGAGCACCTCTCCAGGAGACAGGGGGATAGAACAGTGCTTCTGACCAATTTTACTGTATTAGTCAGTAACATTTAGAGAATGAAAATTAAATATTTTTAATGGCTCTATAGATCTACAAATATTTAAAGACAAAAATGTAGCTGAAAATGTTTGTCAAATAATGTCCAGGAAATTACATTTGCTGGTAGTTTTTCCAGCTAGGAGAAGAAAACAAGTGAATTCTTGGAAAATTATCCATTGTGAATATGCTGAGTTTTGGAGGAAAAAAAATAGTGCAACATTCAAATGTAGTGTCTGTTAGTAAGACTGAATTTGGCCTGATTTTAGGTGCCACATTTACCTTATCTTATCTTGTTTTGACTATGTGCAATGTTCATTCATTCATCTTAATGCTTACAAATTATGTTTTATCTCTGGTAATTTGGAACTAATATATTCCTTGAGAATTCCTAAACTATCACATATTTTCTCTAATGAAAGCACTGGTATGAAAGGTATTTAATCTTAGCTGCTACCA
Organism: Donacobius atricapilla; assembly: GCA_013397315.1. Taxonomy (NCBI): domain Eukaryota; kingdom Metazoa; phylum Chordata; class Aves; order Passeriformes; family Mimidae; genus Donacobius; species Donacobius atricapilla. The sequence goes on from WBMY01001254.1 coordinate 51,067, forward strand.
CACACCAACAAAGTACCATGAATAGACTGGAATTAGGCTCCTTTGCAGTCCCTGTGTGTTAACACTGTTTACAGCCACACCAGTGTGGGTTGCCTTTTTCTCAAAGAATCAGCCCCAACACTCCCTCTGGCTGCAGTATTCCTCAAGCTAATGAGCACAGTGGTGCGGGACGGGATTTCAGTGTGACGTCTCCTAAGAAACATCAAAGACAGGAGGATGCTTGTGGGTTCCCATGGCTCTTTCACACACATTAAGGAATAATGATTCTACAGTGAATAATGTACTGGAGTTATATACACTAATGTATTGGTATAATTTACATATAAAAACTTACTCATTTTTTAAACTACTAGCTCCTTTACTCTTTTTTGTGTTTTAAGCAAATGTGATTGATAGTGCTAATCATTTGGGAAGATAGGGCAGGTGATATCTATGACAGGGTAGCTGAAAAACTGCAGAATACAGGTAATTGATTACAAGTATTTGGATAAAATGTTGCTCTTTGGAGCCTGAGTCTCTTACTCACATCACTTGCTGCAGTGCTCCATTACAGGAGGCTGCCAGTATGCCCCACATAGCTTTGCTATAATTTGAATGTTTTCATATTAACTTCCTATCAAATTAGGATTGTAACTGGAATCCTGGCTACCATCTTATTCTCTGCTATAATTGTAGTCTCTCTATTAATATAAAGAATTAGTGAGTGTAAGTTGCACAGCAGAAAGTTCTAGCCAAACCTCGGAGTTGCAATCTGGGTAGTTTTGATATGCTCAACAAGGACAGTTTATGCATAGTTGCCTGTTATGCAGATCACTGTTTTATCTCATTCTGGCACCAAAATGATTCAGAGGGCAGTCCTGAGTTAATCTGCCATCCCAGGAGACCTAGTTTAATGGAGTTTTGAAGCCTAGTTTTGAAGGCTATTAATTTATTCCTTACTGGCAGGTTTTGCTTTTGTTTTTGTTTTTGTTTTTTTTTAACCCAACAACTATAAAGCCAATGAGCTGATGATCATGCTTTGAAGTCAGAGCTTTCTCTCATGTCTTTCTGACCCCTGTGTTGACATGCCAGGATGCCTTTCCTCTTTCAGAGGAGGCTGCTGCCTGTTGCCTCACCTCAGGACAGCAGACAGGGCTGTAGCAGGCTCACCACCCTCTCCACAGGCAAATTTTACATTGTGTCAGGTCTGCCTTTACACAGGGAGAATACTTGTATTGCAGGAGTATGTCCCAACATTTTAAGACACTGATGTTTATAATGTGAAATACCAGCCAGCCATATTATTTTAAACCCAAGATGACATATTTTCTGCTCACTCTCACATGGTTCTGATTTTCAGGGCCAGCTATGCATTTGACCATGGGTGAAAAAACTGTATGACATTTTGGTAGACAATATTTTTACTTTCTTAATACGTGGAAGCTTGCAGTAAATAATGGGTAGCGTAGGGCCAGGGAGACTCTAATGGATAGTGTGTGAAGATTAGGAGTAAGATGTGCCTGTTGGTTTGAACAAGGTATGTTTAGTGCAGCCCAAGGAGCCCTGACCCCAGCACCATGGCATCCAGCCCAGAGAGTGAAATATATTCCAACAATAAATCACCAGATTTTGTTCTATTTGACTGTGTTAAAGCAGCAGTCTGCAAAAGCTAGGACCACCAACTATGTTGTTTCTGTTGCATATCTGCTCTAACCAAATCACTGCTGGTTTTTATAAGTAAATGTTACTGAGATGACTGAGAACATTATTTACTAAGCACAGGTCTGTGCTGTTCATCACCCAACAATCTGTGCTTGATTTGTAGTGCACCTTATCTGGTTTCCCTGGGGAATGTCTTGACATATTGAAACAAAATTTTGCTGTTTTCACATCCTCTCAGTCCTTCAGCTCTTGCTATGAAAATTCTAACCATCATTTCCAGTTGCTTAAAAACCCCTAAACCTTGAGACAAAGCATCATTTCAGCTTGCCCTAAACAAAAAATTACAATTTAAAGAACACTTAATTATATTGCAAAATTTTCCATTGTTGAAGCCTATGTTTTGCTGGACCAGACTCTGCTCTACTTTTAGACATCTTAAGAAGTATCTTTCATTTAGAGCTTGTAATGTTTCAAACTCTTTTTGGTTTGTTTTCTTAGTGTGAAAAAGAGGGCAAGATGTCTTGAAAAAATTCAGTTGAATTTCTTAGGAGAACAAAGCATACAGTCAAATTTTCAGGAGGGGTGAGAAGAGCAATACTTTGCATAGAAAATGTGCAATATTGAAGTATTCCTCTCCTAAAAAAAAAATCAACAAAACAAGAAAATATAAAGTAATTGATTCCTATTTTAAAAGACACTTCAAGCACTCATACAAGCACAGGCAGCACTAATGTCCTTGTCCTACTCCACACTTTGGCAGGCCAGGATGAAGATTCACTAGTGAAAGTAATATACATAGATATATATATATGTGCATACACATATATATATTTGAATACATGTGTACGCGTGTGTATAAGTGCTATGATAGAAGTCCAAAAATAATGAAATTTTTAAAAAAAGTATAATAGTGTAATGCAGAAGTAGTGGCTCTTTCTGAAACATTCACCAAGAGACCAGTGTCTCACTGGGGTGATGGTGATTCGAGAGGGGAGATGTTGGCCACATTCTTAAGACACATCATCAGGCGTGGTAATTAAAGGTGGCTTGTCAAACTGTCTGCCACTAAGTCTCTCAGGTTCAGAAAACTGCTCCAGCTTTGGGCAGGAGTCTGAGCAATTTGGGCTGTCCTGCACTCTGCCTTCTCCGCAGCCACACAACAGGGTCCAGTTATCTTTTCAGTCTTTCAGGTCTCTGTTGGATATCCCCTTTACTGTATTCCCTGGTTCCTATTCAGTCTGGCACTCTCCTGGATGGACAAAGTTCTCCAGGAGTTGATGTGTTTTCTCTAAAGTGATCCAGATTTTTGAGTTGATAGGAATGTACCTGGTCAGGTACATTAAGTCTTTGAATTTTTACAACAGGTTTTGCACAGCTTTGGCTGACAATAGCAGAGAATTTTGAAAAAGGGTTATACTCAGTTGGATTCTGCAGAGATTTGCTACTTCATTGGCAGTAATGCTGAAACATTGAAGAGCTGGATTTAACTGGGAAAGACTGTGGCATGAAGATGGCAACTAAACGTGAAGGTTCAACAGTTTTGGGAAGCCTGAGCTTTAATAAGCTCATCCTGCTAGCTTTTAATATCACTGGAAAGCGAAGGACTCCTGCCTCTGTTTCTGTGTAAGAGCTTGTTGTATCATACCTCTGAAATGTCTCTTCCTTACAAAATAAAACCAGAATATATTAAATATTTTTGACATTGTGGACCGTGGGTTTCAATGTCTTCAATGTTACTGAAGGGCACCAGTGTCATTTTTGCTCCTGGAACAACTATGCTTTCATTCCCTTAACAGGGAGCTTTTATGGGATTTTTTTTCACATGCTTCCCTCTTATTTTTCTCAATGATCTTCCAGATAAATTATTCAAAGGGGTTTTGGCTGTAGGCTACTGTTGCCTTTTCTTGGCTTGGTGTTGCTAAAACACATCATGCAGTCCCTCAGGACATTTTCATGTGCCCACTATATGCAAAGACCTTTATTTAGCCTTTAAAAAGCCACTTGCACAATTCTGCAAACAAGGTCTGAATACATATGTCTCAATAGCTTTTATTTGAACAAAGCATGTGTGCATGCAGAGCAGGTTTTGTACAAAAATAAGTCAATAGATAATATTTGCAGATGTCTCTCAACCTAGCAAAAGTTATCACTAGAAATCAGCATCCATTTTCTTATGAGATCCATTTATGTATCAGAGATGCTAGTAAAATGTCACAAAAATATCTATGAAATTGTTCAGCTAACTTGGAAACACATTTGAGCTGGTTAGCAGGAAAATTTTAGCTAACACCAAGTGTGATGTAACTGAGCACTTTTTAGGGTTCTAATGTTCTAATCCTTGTGCTTGTTTGCTTAGTGAAAATGTTTCTACACACTGGAATGATTGCTCTTTCAGTGCCTTAAATCAAACATACCTGGAGGCCTCAAGATGAGAAAAATAAATATTTGAAAAAAAACTTGTCTGTTTGCAAGGTTCTCCATAGCTTGGTTCCTCTCTGACACTTTCATTTTCCCCTTCAGAAACTTAAAAGGAATATGCAGAGATACTGGGCGCATAAAACCAATACTAAAGAGGCTAAGGGTCAGGGCTTGTGAGTTGTGGGAGGAGATTATAAGCAAGAACGGGGTAGCCTTTCAAGGGTGTTTTAACCTTTATACATGCTTGATGGCTTTGAGCTCATCCAGTTTGGTAGAAAGCACAAAAATTAAACTAAACCAGAAGGGCAAAAAATTTATTATGTTGAATAAAAAGGTTTAACATTGTCTGTTTATTCTTTGCTTGGAGAAAAAGGCTGCTCTTTCATAAAATACCTTTATTTTCACTGAAACCAAGAATCATAAAACTCAACAATATTTGTCTCATAATGTTTAGTTATTTGTAAGGAGGAGTTTTATATGCAGAAAAAAAAGACAGTGATACTTCCAACCTTGCTTATTTTTGCTGCTATTGTTAATTTTACAGCATTTTTATTGGAACATAGATGCAGAAGGGATCTATTTGAATAATTGGGTCCAGACCCATGCTTTGCAGCCAATGTCACTGTATGTGCACAATACCCTCTATAAAACCTGATGAAAGTCTATGAGTAGCTAGGAGTAGTCAGACTAAAAACCTATCTGAATTTTTTTTTCAGTATTTCAATGCTGTAATGGCTACAGACCTTTATCTCATTTCCAAGTTATGATTTTTTATCTTTTCTTACTAGATTGTCATTCATTAATATATACTGCGAAAGAACTAAATTAACAGAGGGATATTGTAACAATTTGTGAATCCAGTTGAATTCTCCAGAGCCGAGAATACTGTGCCAATAGAAATATTAGCATAGTACTAAAAATTAATGTATGTGGAAGAATATAAATCAAGTAATTCAATGTGAGCTTTTAAAGCTTTCACACGATTTTCACATCTTGCTTCAACAATGTAAAAGATGTGCTGGTAGTAATGCTTGAAAGTGCAACCAGGCACATTGTTCATGTGCTATAGGTTGTATTTTAAAACACATAATGATAGAAATGACTGTTTACTATTGTCATTCATGCAAGCCAGTGTAAAACTATTACTTTTATAGAGGCCTGGAAATGTAAATAGTTTTGAAGGATTGGGAGCATATAAATATGCAGGTATGAGTATCTATTCACCCTTTGATGTGGCAATGGCTAAGTCCTGCACAGACGGTGCTCTTTTCACAAGCCATGCAGACACAGTAGGGAGGGGATTTTCTCATCTGTGAGGGTAGGCACTTCTGCAGGTTTGTGGGGAAGATAGACATCTTGATTTCTGAAAGAGATATGATAGACCTGAAATATGGGGCTAGGCTTTCTCTAAAGAGTTCCTTACCCTTTTCTTCCCTGCTTCAGGGAAGTGAGTAATGAAATTTGCTGGTGTTTATCCATCACTCTCCAGCCCTCCTGGTGCTCAGGGACAATTGGTACATTATCCCATGTACTGATGTATCTATGAAGGTGCCAAAAATATGCCCTTTGAGGGGTATTGGAGCAGGCTGGTCTTTCTCCTGGAGTCTTCTTGCAGCTGACTGACTGGCAGAAAGGAAGATGTGGGACAGATTTGAACTGATTTCTTCCACACTTGGGAATCAGGCTATGGTACACTTCAAATTTGGGCACAGCAACAAATGTAATACATATGCTAAAACTGTGGAGACTGCTCAAATAATTGCACAGTCTGGCCATTGGAACTGTAATCCATTTTAAGCACTTTCCTATTTTGTGACAACTCTTGTATATTTTTATGTTTGGTTACATATTCAGAGAGAGTCTTTTTTTCTGCCAATAACCATATTTGTAGAACAAAGTGCGGAGGACCCTGGCCAGAGATTGCACTTGTGCTGCAATGCAGGATGAATTCCTGAGGAAGGAGAATTCCAGGACTGATCATGAGTATTGCTCACACTAAAGTGATCTGCCTTGTTCTACTCTCCAAAGTACTGTGGAGGTACTCCCATGGGATTCCTTGTTTGTTCATTCTAGTTATTTTCAGGTCAGAATTAATGGCATTCAGCAGTTTAAAGCTATGGCCATTCTTCACCACTGCAGGTCTTGATCCCACAGAATATGTTATATAATCCAGGCAGGTTCCTCTCCGACCCTTTTGTTAGGATTGTCACTGAAATTCATGGCACAATTTCTAATCTATGTTTGTTCAATATCTCCATCTTCTACCAATTAGCAGAGATTTAACTTTTTATCTCCAAAGGCACTATGGTGTGCACTTCTAAAAGGGTATTTTGGAATCTTGACTAAGAAATTGAATCCTCCTTTACTTGTAAAACATACAACTTCAAAGGAAGGCAGGGTAGATGAAGCTGAGGGTTTTTCTGAAATGTTGAGGCCTATCACAGTGATTATGCCACATTCATGCCTCCTTCTGCTCATGTCTAAAATATTCAGACAAGCAGAGATTTGTTCATGTAGATATCTACAGAGACGTAGTTTCTTAAGAAGAAGAGTTCTGCATCTAGAGAACTCACAGTAACTTGCAAGATTTTGTACCTATTTTTCTGTAGTGTAAAAGTGCATTATCGGAATGGGATGAAGAAAGGGTCACACAACACAGATAACTGGTTAAAAAGAACCATGGTAAACAAAGAAGTGAATTTTGTCTCATATCCTCTAGATTGTATATGCTTGGTAGAGTTACTGTTTGCTTGGTTTAATTATTCAGTCAGCATCTTGACAAAATTCCATAGGTCTATGCACTATTCCAAAATATAGGAATTTTGTGATAAACTGTATTGTCAATTATTAATTTGATGATCCTTTTGAAAGACACAGTCTGATCACAAAGGTGCTTATTAAGTGGCTGCAATGTACTATTTTCCACAGCGGGATTAAACAGATAAAAGAGTGGTATTCATAGCAGTGTTTGGGTGGTTTGGCTGTCAGTGATCTTGTTTTAGTGATGTGATAATAGGAAGTTCTACAGAGGAAAATTGAGCAAAGAGGAGGCTTTTGATGCTGACACAGAATACAGGCTAGACTGAGCAATGATCTAAGGAAATGGTTGTCAGTGCCTAAATGGGAAGGGGGAGGCAGCAGGCTGTTCTCTGTCAGCCTAGAGAATCTTGCACACAATTGTACTTCAGCTCCCCAAAATGTTTTCAAAATAGTTCAAAGTATTTTAAAATAATAGTTCAAAAATACCACCTATGACCCATACATATCCTTTGCCTAATGATTTCCTGCTACCTCCTGTTCTTGACCAGGGCAGGTCAGAAGGAACAATGAGTACTGTTTTCTTGAAAAGATAAATCCTTATATGAAGCATTTGCAGTCCTTGAAGAGTCCAGTAGGGTCCTATTTCTCCTCTGGTGTGCCTACTTTTTATTAAGATGCATTAAGAGGACCAAAAAATAGGTCACAGATATAGTAGCACAGATTATTTCCTTTACATTATATGTGAGGTTTTATGGAAAGTGATGCAGATTTACATAGACTAACCATATCTAGGGAAAGAAAAAAAAAGGTCAAGTTTCCAGCTCTAGGTCCTTGATTCTTAAGTTTTCTTGGACAAGATTTGACTAATTATTGAAGTAATTCTGTGGTATTGACAGTTCGATCCTGTCAGAACAGCAATAAGATGGATTTGAGTTAATGGAGTTTCATCTTTTCTCAGCACTCTCTTTCTTCAGTAGCTCTTTCTAACTTCTTTACTTGTGTACAACAGCAGAGGGCACAAATCAAAGCCAGGGTTATGGACCTTTTTGTAAGGAATTCCTGGGGATTTTTTTGCCTCTGAGCAAAAGGATTCTCAACTAATTGAGTTGTGGCTAAATTTGCAAACCTAATGGGGCTTAGTCTAGGGCTTTGAACAGTTATATAGTTTCCATACAGTAGGTGAGGGAATGCTGCAATCTCTGTGTGTGAAATATGTGAAATTCTTGGTCAGCACTAAGAAAGGCATAGGAAGTGAATAAAAAAAATCTGATTTAAACACTTGGGTGTTTACGGATGACCTCAAATGATTTAATACAGAGAAGTGCAATTTGACGCAAAAATCATTCCAAGTGCTTGAAACACCATATCCAACTTTGCTGCAATATCTAGATGTTCCCATGAGCTACTGTGATACTGAAAAGCTCAGGAATAAAAGATTTGACTAGTCATATTTATACTGACACTAGCCTTCAGAGAAGAGTAGTTTTCAGGGTAAATTATCTGAGAGCTTCATAGTGGTAAAGGCAAAATAGATAAAAAACTAAATAAGAAAAACCAGCAGGAGGGGAAATACATGCCTCTTTCATTTTTAAAGGTGTTAAAATGCTATGTAAGAACCTTTTTGTACTTCACAGTTACACTTGCAGACCACTGGAAATATTCATAACCAATGAAAGCCACAGCATGTGCAGGGAATTTCTGTCCTATGTTTAAGTGTGTCTAGAATATTTTAACATGATTTTGTATCTCTCCTGTTCTCTGGTGAATGACTGCCCAGCTGTAAGTCCTGGCCCTACACTGCTGAGTCTGCAATAAAAACCTCTTTGAATCAGGGGATAAGAAGAGCTACATTCTGCTGGAGTTATCACAAGTTTTGAATGGCCCTGACAAACAGACACAGGAATGCTTCACTTTTGACATACAAGAATGTCCATTTTACAAAGTCTTGTACACACTATTGCCAAGCCCTGATTTTATTTGTAGGTTTCCAGATGATCATTTAGTAGAGATATCATTGAAGGATAATGTTTGAAGGACTTCTGTGTACATGCATTTTGCTCCTCTCTCAGGCAGTCTGTCTGTAAATATTTAAGATTTTTTAGAACCCACATCTAATCCTCTCAAAACTAGAAAGAGATAATATTTAGTTTAAGAAAAGCAAGTTATATATCTTCTGTAATATTTACTTTTCTGAAAAAGCTTCTTGACCGTTAACTTATGTCATCTTAGCTCTGCTTTCAGTATGATATTTTAGGTTTCAGCAAGTATTACATATTTATGGTATGGTAGTGCTTGAAAGCCTCAATCACTCTCCTGTTTATGAGGACACCACATACTCACATGCAGTGGGAAAAATTCTGAAGGGCATCCTGAAGAACCTGGGCTCTGAAAGACCAGGTAACCAGGTTAAAAAAAAAAAAAGAAATCTTTCAGTGTCTACTGTGGAACCAGAGGACAGACTGATGAAGTAAATTGCTCAAGATCAAATGAGAAGGCTGTGGGAGAATTTGGAATTTCTGAGTCCCAGCTTAACAACCGATCTGTCTTTTCTCTGGTTACAGGCACGTCATAGACATGTCCAACCTGCAAATCTTGGACTTTTGGGGCTGGATCCAGGTGCAAGTTCCAGGCTGGGGCTGTACCACGTTGCTGGCAGTGGGACTCTGTTGATTCTGGTCTTGTGAATACTCTGGAACCTCAGCTGTGGGATGGTGTCATCAAAGGTGGTGTCAACTAGGCTGCTAGGCTGGCATTGCTTGGACTCCTCCAAGGAAGCTGTTCCCTCAGCCCAGTGCTGTTCTGCTCTAGAGAAGTGGGACTCCTTGCAGAGACATTCTCATTCCCTGCTTCTGGACTATCCAGTCCTCAGTTGCCCATTCCAGAGGCCCTCAGTCCTGTGTGGAGTTGGTACGCAGGTCATATGGCTAGAAGTATGTAAACGCCTGCACAAGGCTGGATTAATATCTGACATTACCTATAAAAGGAAAAACGACTTCTGCATAATTTCATATATTCTCTAGGGTGGTGCTTTGAACATTCCAGAGAAATGCTGTATGTCCAGCTCAGCTTCTTACAGCTTTGTAGGTCCACATCCTGGACATTTCCCAGTAATTTTCTTTCACCATGCAAGACACTTGACTCCTTCCTTGGTTGTTGTTCTCTTACCTTCCTTTGACACTTGTGGGAAGGCTCTCTCCCTCTCCCCACTTAGTACAACTTTTTACTGGTAGCTTGTTATGGATGCCATGATCATTTAACTGCTGTACCATGCTGGTGAACAAGAAAGCAATATTTAGGCATGAAGTTCTACAGTCTGCAGCTATCAGTGTTCTCTCCATTGGCCAACTACAACTTCCCTTACTATTGCCCACCTGGCAGGGAGCCACAAAACAGCCACAAAATGGGGAGGAGGATCCTGCCTGTGCGGATGGGGAGAGACAGGGCTGCAGCACATCTTGCCCTGAGCACCCATCACTAAAAGTGAATCAATTGCACATGGGTTGATAAATCATGATGGGAAATAGATTGAAAACATTCTTGTTTTACGTTTGCTTTCTTTCTAACCAGTTTCTGCTCTTCCAGTTGCACTGCTGAAATGCTTCAACAGCTTTTGATTACAAGAAAGTAAGAGGTTGTATGAAACAACTATTCTACTCTGAGCTCCCTGCCCCTAAAGGGACTGTTATGGGGGAACCTATATCGCAAAAGATGAGAGTTATAAGATCCCATCTGTATAGTTGAGGCTCAGCCCTGATTTAAAATTGACTCTGAGCACAACCCAAGTCCAAAAATAGATGATGTATATTTATTCATACTTTAACTGAAATTAACATGCCAAAACCAACTTTGTTGTAAAAGCATAACAAAAAATGTATTTCATTTGCTGTGTGCCTTTTTCCTCTCTATGTGGAATTCATTTCTGGTTTACAAAAACAAAAACAAACAAAAAACCTAATTAGAGCCAGTATCAACACAATTGTCCTGATACAACATGTTCACACCAAGGAATCAATTTAAAAGTGGTGTCAAAGACAGAATATGCTGGAAACCTCTCTTCCTTGTGAGTTTATTAGCAATTTAGGTTTCAGTAAAAATAGATTTTGCTTGATTCACTTACATTAAAGCATCTTCTGGTGAAAAAATTCCGTTTTTTTACCCCCACATTTTTCTCAGTTTCGGTAATTGAGCTTTCTGGACTTTCAAAGACTTCAGTCGGAAAAATATTCAGGTCCTATTGAAGTATGTGGCAAATCCCACCAATTCACCACTGTAGATTCTGTAGATTCCAGCTGCAACCTTATTTCTGTTCACTTGAGGGAACACACGTGAAGTAGGACAGCAGGATAAATTAAGAGAAGGATAGCTTTTGTGCTCTGTGGTTTATTGGCTTCAGCGTTTTTCAGATGATACTTTAAGAAAAAAGATCATCTTTGTTTTCAAGGTGCTTTGATTGTTTATTTCTTAAACAGGGGAAGTTACAATACTTCTGAAAGCTGTCTGAAAACACTGAAAAAAAAAAGGGAGGGAAGAAGACTATGGTTTATCTTAGACACACTTCAGGTCCATCTTTTAGCATATACCCCAATCTATAAGGGGGTAAGCATTTAGCATAAGTGTTTAAGCACCTTGCTGCTTCTGAACCATGGTACTCTGAATATTGTAATCAACTGAGTGAAGCTCAACTCCAAACTCCTTTTTGAGCTCATAAAATCAGCTCTCATGAAATACTAGAAAGCAGACCACTGTTGAACACTGGGATCAAGAACTACTGTTGAAGGATTTGAAGACATTTGAAATTCGTGTCAGGCTTTATAAAATATGTAAAACATACCAAAAAAACCAACTCTACTATCAAACCTGTTCTGTTTCTTCTAAGCCAATCATATATTTGTAATATAAATTAAAATATTGAGTGGCCTCACAAATATGGCTTCTATCTGGGTTAATTTCCTCTGAAGGCATGGATGATAAATTATGCATTTTTTTCCAGACATGGGGATTTCACTGCTGTGGAACTACACAAAAGGAAAGGAGGATTCTGCCCCTCCCCAGGGCCACTGTGTGCTCTGCAGTCTGTGCTCTGCAGTGGCAGAGAGCTGTGACACCTCACACTCACATGCGCTTGTCACTGTGACCTCATCTGACCTTGTTTTTAGGACAGTTAAAAACTATGCTGCTTTCTGTAAATGCAACCCCGTCTGTGCAGAGAGGAATTTGGCCAGCCATGGCAGTACCACAGATGTAAATAATTCTCATGTTTTCCCGTGACATACTTGTTCACTGCATTTTTGGACTGGATTCCACTCGGGAAGAGCCATGTTGGCTTTTTAAAAGCTATTGGACACAAAGTAACACACAATATCTTCAATTTTTTTTTTTTTTATTTTTTTTTTTTTTTTTTTTTTTTTTCTGATTGTCCGTGCCACTTTCCTCTAACGGTATTTCTGTTAGCAGTTCTGGCTGTAGAGGTTTTGTGGCAGCTATCTCGTAATCTAATTCATGTCAATTAGTTGTCAGTCCAGACAAAAGCCCTCTTATTCAGTTTGTGTAACTAGTTCCCAATAAATCTTTCTTGTGCTTTATCAGCACATATGGTAGCTTTTTTTTTTTTTTTTTCAGTCCTCATTTTGTAGCTTTTATCAACAGCTCTTCTCAAGAGATCAAAACCTCTTTCCCACTCTGGCTTTATTTTGTATGTTCTTACCCATGAGAGTATTGTAATAAGGAGGAAATGAATGAGGTTGAGTAATTACACATATCTCTCTTTAACTAACATTTAAGGAAGATTTTACATGTATGAACATATACCACTTAACTCATTAGTCAGGAAAATAGATCAAAGTGAAGAAGAAATGTTTCTCCATGGGATTAAGATGCTGTAGAAGTTTTAGGGACTCAAAAAACAAAGAGAGAATGAATTGAAATTTAATTTCTTAGAGTTGAGTTTGCCTCATTAAGTAATGGTGTTTAGCTTGCCTGGGGACTGTCTCATGGGTGAGTCTAAAGGTTTACTGTTAGGGACTGTCTCATGAGTGAGTCTAAAGGTTTACTGTTAGGGAAGGCACAGGGTACCCAAATTTTCTACTTTACTTGTTGGCTTTGATCATTACTGTGATTAACATGGGGGTAGGATGACCTCAGTGAAAAGAGGTTTAAAATGAAGCTTCAATACAAGTGTGAACAAATAAAGTTCAGCAAACAAGCCAGTGTTATGGGAGAGTTCAGGCAAGAAAACTTAGAGGAGTTTGTATGAGTTAGGAAAGGTAGAACCACGAAATATCAAAAGGTAGTGTTGCAACCCGGCTGTCAGTTTTTCCTCTTTCTTTGCATATTTGGGTCTGTTCACAGATGGGAACTTTGAGCTTGTATAGTTTTAGTCAAGTTCCAGTCCCTACTTGAAAGAAACGTGTCTCTGGTAATGAAAACCAGAAAGCAGCTAATATGAAGGATGCTCCTTCCTGAACTCAAGAAGCGAGTGGGAAATGTGCAGGGAAACCACCCTGGAAACCAATGCATTTTATTGCATTTAGGCTTCTAGAGGTAAGGAAGAAAAATGGTACTGGATGGCAAAGACAGAAGCTACAGTGTCAGTATGGAGGCAGACAGAGTCTTTCCCAGCTGGTAGTGCATATTGCCACAAATCCTCGCTGCATGGAGTGTCAAATCTTAAGGTAGAGGTCTCAGGATTGCATTCTTCAAAGGCTGGGAGTTTAATGGCCAATGCATGTCAGGGAGGAGCCAAGAGAATTGGAAATAATTGCCTACCCCTCCTGAGAGAAAAGAATAATCTGCCAACCAGCCTCAGCATTTCACATAAAGTGTGGTCATGCCAGAGCCTCATGTGAGACGCTGAAGAACAGTTGCCAAAGGCCGACAACAGGTCTTTTGGTTTCACTTTGCATTGGTGATTCCTGTGACCTGTAACAAATCTGAATCAGGATCTGAGGATGATCTGAAAGAGATGATTCCTGTCTTCCCATTTGAATATAAAAATCAGATATGAATCAATACACCCTGAAGGTGAAGAGTTACTTAAATATCAAGACATTGCTGATGTGATGTTATTAAAGTGCCCTCGGTATGGAATGATGTTTAATATGTTGAATTGGATGTTGAATGCAGATAAAATCAAGTTAACACATACTGTGTGAGCAGCTTACTCATGAGAAAGCTTTAGATTCAGACTGACACATGTTGATGTAGCAGGAAAGACAGAAGTGTTGGCAGGGCTAACACAATCTAAAAGGTGCTGTAGTAAAGAAAATAAACTGTCCAACATGCCCTCTAAGGGCAGGACGACTACTAATAGTTTCTTATTTAGCTAAATTTTCAACAGCTGAGTCAACTGTGTAACCTGATAGTCTGAAGACAGCAAACATTTCTTCTCATGTTGAAAACTTCCCATTGATTTACAGGAGAATTTTCTAATAGAAATAATCACATCAAACTCAATCTAGACATCATGGTATAACAGCTAAGTCCACAGAAATTTTAAGTAATGCTTTAATCTAGTCCATTTCCATTCTGAGTAGCCTTGAAGATTCAATTTATTTTCTCAGTTCTGCCATGTGCAAAATAATTATAATATTTCTCTACCTCACAATCAAAGTTGGGAGCAATTGGCATCTATTCAGACTCCTCAATAAAACATTCCCTGTGCACAGGTTAGCTGGAATAATCAGAGTTTTCCTGCAGTTGGAATAAATGGACAACTTGTGCCTATTTTTATTGATGAAAAATTTGTTTATCTGTTGATAGCAGTTTTGGTAACAAATTGCAAAACAGAGAGGTGTTTCTAGGCAGGTTGTATAAACAGTGTTAACTGCCTCATGTCAAGCAGTGTTATCTGCCTGCTGAGGAATCATGTAGAACAGTGGATTTACAGAAATCACCACTATCATACCCAGCTTGCCTCCTCCCACTGTTCAGATGTACCTGTTTTCGTTATGCTGGTTGCATATCAAGGAGATTTCAGACACTTAGAATTCAATGCCATATGGGGAGAATCTTCAGCAAAGTTTATAATTCCTATGTAGAAAATGTGTCCATGACATCTCTGGACACTTTAGGAAAGTTTAGGGGGCACAGAGATTGTAATATGACAACAGTTGCTGTTTGAGCACTCTTCAGAATGATGCCAGCTGGAGGAAAATAAGGGAAAAGGGGGGGCTGAATACGGATAGGGGAGGAATTAGGTAGAGGCCACATCTTCTTTATCAATTCTCAGCCAACAAATGTATATTTATGTACAGAACCTTTAGTTTGTCTTGAACTTGATTCCTTGCTGTGACTCTGGAGGAGAGAATCTGCTGTGCTGGTTTTAGATCTTGAACAAGGATTCTTGATTTCCCAAGGTTGAATTTCTTACATAGTTTTAGGCTTATATAACATGGAAGCTTTGTTCTCCAAACCTTTTCACGTTTCACTGGTGTCCTTACAAACCAAGCAGGCATTATATTACATAACACATGCTGTTATTGAATCAGAGAGGCAGAGTATCAGTCTTTTATAAAATGGACCATATATTGAAAAAATGATTGAAGGCAGTTTGCAGAAAGTGGATCAGTATTTGTGGAACCTAAATTGAAACCAAAACCAAAAATCTGCCAGTATCCTAGCACCCAGACCATAATGGTTCCAGCAACACAACTCTAGTTTTCGTCTTCTGTGTGCAAAATACAGCTTTCACAGAATATTCTCTGTTCAAAGAGACCCACAAGGATCATCAAGCCAAACTTTTACATGAATGGCCCATACAGAGATTGAACTAATGGCCTTGGTTTTGTTAAAACCATGCTCTAACCAACTCAGCTAAGCACAGGGGAAGTTCACAAGGAAAAAACTGCTGTTTGAAATAATAACCTTGGTAGTGTTAATTAAGTTCTTTCCCTTTGGCCTGAGAGTCAGTAAATTTAGCTATGCTAGTTTTGGGAATTTTTTTCTCTCTAGTTCTCTTCAACTCATTCTGTTTTGAATGAATCCCTGATTATTTCATTAAAATGAGTAATCAGAAGTTGTTTGTGCCATTTAAAGCCATCATTTCTGACTCTGACAACTAAGTCAACTGGAACATATAAAGTATGCCAGTGCAAGAAAGTAAATTATAAAGTAGCAGTGCAAATAAGATCAAAGCTGCATTTTATGAAATTTGTTTTATAAGAATACAGAAGACTGAGAACTTTGAAAGACATATTATTGCTCTCTGCAGCTTACTCCACTATAGATCCTCAAGGATCCCTCAGGTAAAAAGTAAAAATAAAAATAAAAAATGTCAATGGTTACCTCCTTAAAACTTCTGTGACCTGAACTACTGAGGAATCACTGATATATAAATTCAACTCATGAAAATCAGTGTGATTTTACTGAATTTGTATTTCTAAGAGTAAAAGTATTGTTTAACATCCTCTTTGAAGAGGAGCTTTTATTCTGGCCCAGGCACATCCTATCTCATCCCACACTGCTTTACTACCAAGCTAGTTACCCACCAATCACAAAGTACCTTCCCGGTTTGTACCTGAATGACACAATGATTCCATTCTATTGCACTCTGATTGTATTCCTTATGCGGTGCTCCACCTGATCTGAAATGGATAAGGCTGGATTTGAGATATGTCCCTTAATGCTGATTGTCTCAGAAGCAAAGGAAGATGAGCTTTGTATACAAGTACCTCTTCTTTTCACCTTTATCTATAAAATCATCTTCTGTAGCAGAACAAGTGGGAAGAGTGGAAAACAGTGAAGAGTATTTTTAAAAATATTTTAAGTTTTCTATATATCCCTAAAAAAAAATACCTATTCTTCAACATTTTTTCACCACTTTGAACTAGTATTTTTATTTCTAAAAAGTCAACATAATTTTAATTTTCCCCTAGTAAGTTCCAATACTTACGTCTGAAGACAAACTGCTGACCTCAAACATTTGAATGGTACTAACTACAGCTTTTATAAGACATTCATAGAAAATCTAAATTTTGAATTAAAGAGATTAACAATTGAACTCTTTAATGTGAAAGGAGTAAGATGTCTAGCTCCAAACCACATGTTTTTATTCTGGTACTTCTCATTGGCCATCTGTTTTTTGTTGTCTGTCCCAATTCCACCATCTGTCCCAAAAATTACACTCAGCATGATTACCTCACCTACAAAACTGCAAGAAGGTAACAGCTCTGTCAGTCAAAGCTAGTAAACAACCATCACTTCCTTTGCGCTTCTCTTTGTCTTCAGGGCTGGAAATAAGGAATGAAGATTAATGCCCCAGATTTTTGTTGCTTTGATTTTTCAGCCTTCCAGTGTGCTTCACAGATTTTTAAAATTTTTTCATAGTTCTTAGTTTCTCACACATGGGTGTTATAAATAGAAGCAATGTTTTTGTTAGATTAAGTTAGTTTAAATTTTTCTTCTTGGGGGAATGGACAGCTGATGGACAGTTGTCTTGACCAACGGGAAGGGAGAGGCGTCAACCTTCTCCTCCAATCCCAGGTCTTTGTAGAAATGGAGTCAGATGATGTAATAAACAGTTCATGCTTTTTCACTGGACAGTGTGTATGTGTGTGTGATTGTGCGTCCAACAGCGACTGATTTTTAGTTCCAGTTGTGTCTTTTTTAAAACTCATCTAACACTGAGAAAAAAAGACTGACAAAATCAGCTGATGGAATTGATTTAATGGGCAGCGTTGCTTTACAGAGAGTTGCAACTTCCAGAGGAAAATAATATTTTTGATCAGTCAAGAGAAAAACTCTTAACTTCCTTTGGTTTTTTGTTGCTTTTTTGAGTTGAGTTCAGAACAAAATGCATATTCTTTTTTACACATATTTTAGACAGCTCATATTAAATGAGATGAATACTGCTCCTAAAATCTATAATAAAAGTCTGAGTCTTCCTCCTTTAGGCTGTGGATTTGCACATGGCAAAACACTGTATAGGTGCTCCACACCAGAACTTCTCTATTCTTCCCGCATGCAGAACTATTTTATCTTTTTTTGTTTGACTGAATCAATTCAACGTTCACCTGGCACCTGCGCGCAGGCTAAGGGGCATCTCCATGATGTCAGGGATGCAGACAGGTGATGGGGGCCTGACCCCAGCTGAAGATCACTGCTAGGGATGTGAGAATCTATTGGATAAGACATCGCTGGAATTTCTGGATGTGACTGGTAACAATGCATGAATCTGACAAAGGTTAGAGATAGCACTGTGAGGGGAGGTTGGATTTCACAGATGTTTAAGGGAGAATTGCTTAAGAAATGTCTGCATAATTAGAGGGAAACATGGGTGACATTTTGAGCACAATTTGTGCAAAGCTAGCACTGTCTGATAACCGTAGCAGAAACATCATAGAAGACCAGGAATGTCTAGATAGTGGTATCAAACCCACTAAATTTGGGCGCAGCAAAACTGGGACTAAGGCAGGAGAAATAACTGTGGTTATTTAGTTGTGAAAGGTCGGAGATAACAATAGGAGGGCAAGAGCAGAGAGATAAAGACACAAGAAAAGATATGCAAAGGTATGTAAGTGGTGTAATTTGGGCTCCCCAGGGCTACCTCTTGCTCACCACATCTTTGAACAGGACAACAAACCAAACCTGTTTCTGATCACATCTGGTGTTGAACCTGCTTCTTTTGTCAGGAGGACTGAGTACACAAGTGGTAGCACCAGTACATGCTCCAGGAATGACAGCATTGATGTCCTTCTAATGTCCTAGAAGACTGCACAAAGCCTTGTACCCTTGCTATTTAAAGTATTTGTGGGTGAAGAAAATGAATAACAGTGAGAAATACCTGCAAGTTAACTTTAGTGCCCTGGTGAGGTCTTTAGATTGCAGACATCTCCTGTTTGACTTCTGGATATTAAGATATTTCATACTTTGCCTGTCAGAGAAATGTCAAGAGAGTAAAGAGGTAGTTCCTGGTTTCTGACCTCAGCAAGAGGAGGAGCCTGGTACCTCAGAGGTTTACCCACAGAGGGCTGTTCGTGTCAGAATGCATCTAGGGCTGGCCCTCAGAAACAGCTGAAACATCACACCTCGCAGGGCGTAGGTGTTTGAGGTCAGCAGCTCATTAGACATTTCTGTACACTTGGAAACCAGATACCGCAGTCCCTCGCTTGAGGGTAAATGCCTTACTGAGCAGGGCTCTCCTATTACTTGAAGGAAATAGCACCCCCCAGTAGTCAGGCAGTCATTCTGAAAGGGAAGAATGTGGGTCCCCTGATCTCTTCAGGCTGAAGCGCTCATATCCCACCTCCCGGAGTGAACGGAAAAGTCCTGACTTTGCAGATGAAACGTGAGGGTGCTCAGGAGTTCTGAGTTCAGCTGAAGCTTTTCTCAAAAGATAACTCTCGGAGAGAAAACTGCAAGGTCCATTCGTGAGCTCTCAGCAGCTGCTTGGCTGGAAGAATAGCGCTTTATGTGTGATTCAGGGCTCTTAGAGTGAATGACTCATTCTCCCAGGAGGTCTAAAGGATTATGGTACTTTGGGGATCTGGCAGATCAGCCTGATCACCCTCTGGCTGAGGCTGAACCCATCTGCTCTTGCACAGATGTTGATGGGTGACTCATGCCCAGCGGCAGAAGTCAGGAGGTCAGCTGGGTTTTGTTTAGTTGCCTTTCTACTTTAGTCCAGGTGGTTTGTAAGCATCCTTATTTGGTAAGATTAGGGTGATTCCCTTTGGTGGATGAATCAGAATTGATTTTGTATTGGTGCTGCCTCATTAACAAGCTTAGTTTTCTGGCATACTTAGCACAGTTTTTTTTTTTAATAGGACTGTCACTTTGTCTTGTTACAACTATAGAATTTTCATTATCTCATAGGTATCATGCTGTGTGGAGGAGAAAAAGAAAAAAATTGAGCAATACAGGCTGTATTGCAGAAGGTAAATATATTGCATATAATATCGTGTTTCAGAGACCTTCACTCAAAAGTTACTAAAAGAGACATAAAAGCTCCCAAAAGGAAACCTCAGAGATTTATTCTTAAGGTACTTTTTCTGAAAATTATGCAAAAGGCAACAGTTGCACCCAGCAAGACAAGATGCTGTTTTGCGTTTTGCTTCCCAGGGGAATGGGGAAGGTACCTTCTTTTTCCTTATGTGCAATTTTTACTGTTATTGATTTTGTACCCCATTCCTATCTTGTGTGGTAGAATAAACAAAATGCGCAGTAAATCTTCTCTTTCAGAAATACTTATGATGACTTATGATACTTCTGATCCTAGATACTTACTATCATTGTTCATTTTTTATGGTCTAGCCTTGCTATCCAATTACAAACCTGTGGGTTAGCACTTTCAAAATAGGCATAAATATTTACATTTGTTCTAATTTTATGATTCTCTTTCTCACTACTCCTGTTAGACATATCAGTTTAGGAGCACAAATTTACCATTTTTAACCTGTCCTAAAAAACACTGAAATCTTGAGATGTGAAATGTAGTTGTAGCAGCTGATCAGAAAGTTTACGAATGGTGTACACCTGTTTAGGGCAAGTTTTCTCCCCTTATATGATACTCCTTCTATCACTGTGAACCATGTCAGCCAGTAGAAAATTAGAAGCTCTTACATTCCTATTCATATGTAGATTTTTTTAAATGCTGTTTCTCTGAAAATATCCTTAAAATCCAGCACTACAGCAGGACTTGCAATAAAAAACCCCTTGCCTACTTATAAGTTAATGATTCCTCCCTTCCCACACAAATACTAAATAACCTCTGTGTTTTCTGCTAGCAATTAGTGTGTGTTTGCTCCCTTTTTATCTGCATAAAGAAGACATTTCTTTAATGATTTTACTTACTCATCTTTATGGCATTTAGAGATGTAACTTAATAACTGCTTAAAATAAATAAATAAATAATGTTTGAACAATTAAATTTTTTTTTCACATAAGTGATGTTAGAACTCCACAAAAATGTCATACATTTTTCCCATCAGAAAGTTTAGCACCATTTTTTATTTATCTGTATGTTTGTGGGGGAGGTTTCCATATATTTTTTCATTTTTAAATTTTATTACAAGAATTTTTTTTTGCTCATACTTTTATTCTCTGCTAAAGAGAATTTGGCTTACAGTCCAGCCAGACTTTTACATGCAAATATGACATTAAAATTTAATTTTTTGTGTGTGTTTACAAGTGTTAAATTAGCTGAGAAATATGTCAAGCAGCTGAAAGACAATTAACTTACCTTCAGAGAGTTTATTAGACATTCCATAGCATTTGGAATGAAAATAATAAAACTCAGTTAATACATTTCCACTTGCTGGATTTCCATTCCTTCCATTTGCTTACACAGCACAGAAGAGAGGGGAAACAAGTGAGTCTGCCAAGGTCGTTATAGGGAATGTCACTGCACAACTCAGAACTGAAATTTTTCTCTTTGTGTACACTGGTGATTGTTAAAGTACATACAGATCTGCTGATAAAAAGTGCTAAATACATGGTAAGATATAATTTTTAAATATTCAAAGCCCTTCTGGTTTAGTGCTGCGAGGCAATCAGTAAAAAAGGTCTTTTTAGAACCTTGCACAGGCCTACCAAAATTGTTTTTAAATGGACAAAGTGCATATGACCTTCAAACATGGAAAGTGGAAGGGCTCTAAATGTAGTATACGGTTTTAAACAACTGTTCTGTCAGTAAGAGTATCTGTGTCAGATGTGTAAAAGAATGCTGGATACCTAAATAAGGCTTACTGGGACCATGTCTCACTAGGTACTGGTATTTTCTCTTTAAACCTACATTGCCATATGTGTGTGTGCCAGATGAAGAGTTTTATATATACATATAGATCAGGTTTCTGGTTGCACAGGTTTTGGTAGGATGACACTGTAGTCTCCTGGGTTGCTTGCAAGCCTCAGGATGCATGGAGAAGCTGGAAGGGATCTGAAAGACTGGATGGATGCAGAACAGTACAGAGGTGCCAGATGTGTAAAAAGGAAGGCAGCAGAAGGGAAAATTTTCCAGAGCTCATTATCTCCTTTTCAGTCTGAGTCAGGGCAGCTCACTGGGAAGTGTGGGAAAGGAGCGATACCTTAGCCTTAGCCTTAGCCTTAGCCTTAGCCTTAGCCTTAGCCTTTGCCTTTGCCTTTGCCTTTGCCTTTGCCTACAGGCTGGAAATGCTATGAGCATGCTGGTCATTCTCTTTTTCTCCTTGAGCTGGGATAGTACATTTTGTGTTAGTGAGAAGGAAAAGGAGTGCCTGAATTTTACATCAGAGTTGAGAAATTTAAAAAAGTTAAATTCAAAGAAAAAAGAAATTCCTTGTTGGGAAAGTGAAATATCTGTGTTGGTGGTGCATAGAAATGGGATAGATTTAGTGGTCTGTGATGTAGGTGTCTGCCATCATTCCATGGTCAATCAACTGTGATATCTCTCCAGAAACCAATTAATTTTATTTTAGACTTATATTTTCAAAGGGGATCAATTGTATTGTGAGGTATGTATCCCTTTGTGGTGATAATGTAAGGAATCCAGAGCAGTAACTTATCCAAATGCTTTCCTTTTGGATAGCAAACTATCATAGAGGTGAATCTGGCCCTTAATGAGAAAATGAGGCAAGCAGATCTTGCCATGACAAATCTTTTGGAGGCTATATCAATTTTCAAACTTCATTTTGAAGCAAGCATTACCTCTCATGGCTGAAAAGTTGTTTTATAAAGGAAGTCTGCTTTCTTTGCTGCTCAAATATAGAAATTGGGTCACCTTTTAGGTCCACAGAGCAGGGAGAATTTGTCTTTCAATGCTAAAAAAGCAAAAAGAAAACCAAAACCAAATCCACCAAAAAAAAAACCTAAAGAAGACAAAAATACTTCTATTTTCCATGTTGACTAATCAAAACTGAGATATAAAAATAATAAAATATAGTATAAGGAGGGAGCAGAATGCAAACAATGGCAAACTATGCAATTATATGGCTGATACATGCAGTTTACTTGAGATGTAGTTTTGTCTTTCACCTTTCTTTGATATTTGGGAGAAAACAAACTACCTCAGCATATGTATTTTCAAATGGCATGTTTATTTAATACATCGCACAATCTGAGTTTCCTACCAGAGCACTATAATTTGACTAATTTGACATTGACTAAAGCTCTCACAAAATTCCGAGAGATTTGAAGGAGAGTGAACACTAAAATTATTCCGCAAATAACTGTCTCTTTATTCATTTATAACAGTTATGAAGTTTACAAAAAAAAAAAAAAAGTAAATGTTCAAGCTATATATACTTAGCAAATAAGTACTTGAGTGATAAATGGCATGACTTGAAGGAAGGATAATTTTTTTGGTAAAACCAGTTTAGGATACAGTAAATGAAGAGCTTCTTAGTACTTGCAGTGCTTGTGAGCTGGGCAGAGCAACCTGCTGATCTTGTGGAAAGAGGTTGTTTCTCCTGTTTTTAATCAAATTTCAAAAGCAAGCAGCATCTTAAGTTTATTAGTAATATTGTCTGAAGAAAGGCTGTAATACAAAATGACTTTAAATTACATTTTCTTTTCTGCTATTTTTAGAGACATTGTTCATTTTTTTCCCCACTTTGCAGCTGGAGAGAAGAGAAATTCAGTAGGTAATTGGTGTACTTCAAAGAGTGTAAAGAATTTGATTGATAGCAGACATGACATGAAGAATTAATAAAGTGACAGTTTGTTGGCATGTGTGGGAACAGAATAAATGGTTGTTAACCATTCGAATGCAGAGAGCTGGAAGGAAAGGGGAGATGACTGGTGTGTAATTTTTGCTGCAGGTCTGCTAGAGCATTCCTTAATGGGTAATGCAAGACACAAAAATCTGGGGGAGCCCTTAGGTCTGTTTGAATTGGTACTGCTACACTCTAGTCCTCTAAAGTTTCTGGACACAGTGCAACTCAGGCTTCTCCTGCTGTCCTCACATTGCTGTGCATCACAAATTTGATTTTTGGACCTTAGAATCATAGAAAAAGAATAGTTTGTTGGAATTGACCTTAAAGACCATCTAGTTCCAATCTCACTGCTGACCCCGAACATTGCTGGGGATGGGGCATCCACATCTTCTCTGGACAACCTTTGCTAGTGTACCACTACTTTCACAATAAAGAATTTTTTCTGTATATGTAATGTTATTTTGCCCTCTTTCAATTTGTACCCATTACTCCTTGTCCTATCACTACAATTCCTGACAAAGGGTCCCTCTCTGACTCCCCTGGAGGTCACCTTCAGATACTGGAGGGTGGCTATGAGGTCTCCACACAACTTTCTCTTCTCCAGGATGAAGAGACCCAAGTTTCTCAGCCTGCCTTCATGGGAGTGTTGCTTTAGTACCCTTATCAACTTCATAGCCCTTCACAGGTCTTGCTCCAAATCCTCTGGAGTTATTCATATAAAGGCTTGGGAGGATGCTGAACAGGTATCTACAAAACAACTTGGGGAAAGAGCAAGCGGCAATGTAAAGATGTATAGTATCATGGCATGAATGCTGTCAGCCTATCTTCCACCAGAATTTTTGATTCATACAACAGTATTGTTGAGTACAGTATACTTTTCTCATTTTTAGCACACTGTGAACCCTGTTCCCTGGCGTTTTTATTGTGCAGCCCTGACTTTCTGTTGGGGGTTAGATTTGTTTTTTTCCCTATAGAATTTTTTCCCACAAAGTCGCTAGGAGACTAATTGCTGGGTACTTATGGGTGATTAACCAAAACAATACAAACGGCCAGAAAAGTGTAGCACCAGGCTACATGCTTTTTTTTTTGGTCTCTGAGAGTTTTTTCTCTCTGAGGGAAAAAAGGGTTACCGTAAGGTTTTGGGCAGGTAAAGGTCTTGTGTGGGGGCAGCTTCGCTCTCTTGCTCTCAGCATCGGAGAGAGAAGGGTCAGGCTGCTCCTGCTGCAGGAGGAGTTCACTGTCCCACCAGGTCCATTCCTGAGGAAATCTACCATCATCTCCTCGTGTGCCCAGGGACTCCGAGCTCTCCTCCTGCCCTGCTGGGCTGGGCCGGGCCGGCCCTGTCCCACCGCAGCCGCTTTTCTTTGGCACCGCTTTGGATACGCTGTGTCCCCGCACTGCCCGGCCCTGCCAGGACATCCCTACCCTTCCAGTTACCACCCCGGAGCTTTGGTACAACCCACCCACCAGCCCAGGGTTTTCCACGGTTCCAGTTTGATGCTCTCGGAGCCCTGCACCGAGACCAGACTGCCCCGGGCTTTTATGAAACAAAAGCCCCTCGAGGTTCCCAGTTTTGTTAATCATTAATGCTGTAGTTGTTTTTGTCTGTTTGCCTTGTTGTACATACTAGTAAAGAGCTGTTATTCCTATCCCCATATCTTTGCCTGAGAGCTGACTTAATATCAAAGTTTTAATAATTTGGAGGGAGGGGGGTTGAATTCTCCATTCCAAAGGGAGGTCCTGCCCTCCCTAGCAGACACCTGTCCTTCCTAACCAAGACACTTTCGCAGTGAGAGGGATTATTGTTAACCAATAAGGAAGACGAGAATAAATGCCACTGGCTTGGTTATGTCAGTGATGGAAGGCAGTGTCATGGCTGGGACAAACATCTCTAGTCACAGACACAGCTATTCAGCAATTTCTGCATGCAAGTATAATGCTCAGTCTTCACTGGACAGGAAAAATTAAAGAGCAGTAAATTCAGTGAATAAATCCAACCATTGACCTGTAATCTTGTTAACTGTAGGAAAAATATGAGTGACAGACAACAATGGCATGAGGCTAGGAGGACTTAATTCAAATTTAATCTTCTTTTGTCCATTCTTAATTAATTTGATGCACTACTTTATTGTCTGAGTAATCAGATTTATTTTGGAAATTGTATTGTTCCTTTCCTATGAGAGTATGAAATGGTTTTGTGAAAAGCCACAGCTTGCCAAGTAACTTGATTCTAATTGTTTCTTTCTTTGATTTTAGGCAAGAACATGAACAAAAATATCTCAAGATACTTACATTTCAGGAAGATTAAATCCTCCCATCTAATAAATTATCAGCTGTAATTTGGCTGTAATTGTTTAAATAATAAATCATTTCTTTCTGGCTATAACTTACATATTGAGAATAAATTTTCTTCATGATTAACATAAAAATATAATAAATCATACCAAAGATCCTTCAGAAATTCTTTTAAATATTGTTAAGTTTTATTTAGACAGTCTTCTGTGTCATTAATAATAATCACTATCAGAGTCTTGCGTCTTAAAATACTGATGACATACTAGTGCTGAGCTCAGTAAGGTCTCACAGGGTAGTTTCTTGGCATCATTTGTCTTCCCTTTGTGTCAACTGAGCTGTACAAGGTGAGTCTGCTGCCCCAAAAATTTCTCTCATGATCCATTTGGATCACTGCAGGGCTGTGGCAGGAACCAAATTGAAGCAGAGAGCGTCAAGTGGATTTTTGAAGATGTCTCTTCATTTTTCTTCCTCTCCTTTCACAAGATATGCCACAAGCATCTCCCAAGAGTCTGAAGAATTTTAATCTTTACTTAATCGGTTTCCCTTTTCTAGACTTTTTCTCTGCTACTTATGTGCATATACACTGTTATGTACATATCTAAAACCAGGTACTGCTGGTGTTTCATGTCTGTTTAAAAAACACAGCTGATAGGCACTCCTGATGCAGAAGTAAAGGTTTTGCCCCAGGTTTTCTACAGAATTGAAAAATTTTTCATGTCTATGGTAGTGCTGAATGTGGTAGCGGGGAATAAAGTGGTCTGTCAATTTTTCCCCATAATTCATCCACAGCAGTTGAGAAAGCACAGCGAGGCATCCATTGCAATAACACCTCAGTGAACTGAAACATTTTATTCCACTCCTTCATTTTCTGTTTTCTGAGTAGCATAGCAGAAAACTACAGCCTGAAAAAGCCTAGGAAATTTGTTTAGTGACTTCTTCATTGCCCTCTCCCCAAATATTTATTTAATTAATGAAGAGTTTCAAAACAATTGGCAGAAATCATGAGAAGTAAACCTAGGCCCTCAGAGCCTTGAAAAGCAGCTAGATTTTGTTAAGTTTGATCAAAACCATGACAGTTACATTACAGAACAACTTGAGCTTACTATTGACATATTAATTGCATTCTGTAGAATTTATGTTTAGGAAAAGCCTCAGCCAGTGTTTTGGCATATCTTATCTGTGGAGCACTGCAGCAATAAATCTTACAAAATGCAATCAAATGTTAATAGAAAATCCTTTGTGGTCGACATCTCCAACAGTGAGTTTTTCTCTCCACCCCCTTTCCACTCCAAAAGGCTGTTTATCTACCCAGACAGATCTATACTTGTACCTGTGCTGTGCTATATTTTGTGGAGACAAAAAGTGACGTTCAGAGAGCAGAGTTGTGTAGACTTCTCCTAGGGACATGCAAGTCTTGGTTTGAATCTGTTTAAACCTTTGGGCAAGGTCAAGACTGGGTCTCAAAGCATCCCCCCAGGGTATATCCCAGGAGAAAACCCCTCCACCAGGAAAGAAGAAGTATAGAAGATAGACTAATATAATGGAAAGGTTTTAGACAGGAGGAGTCTCTGACCAGACTGCTTTCCTCACCTGTCCCAAAGTACGTAGGTATTGACGAACACAGAGCATGTTTTGGCCACAGTTGGGTATATCCTTGATCCTGTTTGCTTTTCTCATAGCCTGTAGTTAAAGTAATTAAGTTTCTTATGTGTTGCTGTGTGTTAAGTGGCATTGAAAGCTGGGCCTGCTCCAGGTGTCTTGGGAACAGGGCCCAAATGGAAATTAAAGAGAGCCTGACAGCATCTAAGCCTTGTGCTTGTCACCTGCTTCAGCTCTAAAAACCTTTGGGAGCCTTCAGTCCATGTTTATCTGCCTACAGCCACAGCAAGGTGTCTCAGGCACAAGAAATGGGAGCTGGAAGGTCCTCATGACATGTGCTACCTGTGGCCGTAAGTAAACAAGAGGTGGACACCTGTGTGTTCCAGCGGCCTTACCTGATGGAGACAGGACCCACCAATCTGTGTTCTGGTGCCAAAAGTGACCCTGCCTACATGACAGTCTTGCAAAGAGGCCCACAGCATGCCACAGGGTTGCTCGGGTTTTCTACCACAGTCCAGGTGCTTTTTCCCCAGCTCCAGAGACAGCTTCCAGCTCTAGTTTGACTGCATACAAGTGGAAGAGAAGAGGTCCTTTAGCCCTAAGCTTTTCCTCACACAGAAGTGCTAACTGCAGCTCAGACTTGCAGATCATGATTCTTAGCAGGCAAAGGAAGAGATGTTCATGAAGAAGCTGCATTCATCTCTCAGGGAAGGGTGATAGGCCAGGACAAGTGTCCTGGTTAGTTTGGCAAGGAGCTGCCAGTTAGATCCTGGCGATAATGGAAGAGATGTCCATATGGGATAGTAGAAATAGCCCCTTCTAGTTAGCAATGGTTAATTTCTTTTTTTTTCTTTATTTCCCAGTAGTAAAACAAGCATAGGACATTGAGTGAGTTGCTATTTTAGGTCTATCCTGCTATTTCCTAAGCGTAGGACTAGGAGATGACATGTAAGTGTCCTGTTTGAAACTATAGTAACTCAGATCTGCATTCCAACAGCACATCTACCATGCATTGCACTCTTGTTTCAATGTTAGTTTCTCTCCTTGGTAATCTCTCCATGCAAAAATATTTTCTTATATTGAAATATGCAGAAAGAAGGCCATGGTGATAGACAGACTGAAATAGAACTGATAGGGCACTGTCTGGAAATTCCTGGCAACCTCAAATCCCCATTACAAAATAAAAAATCCAGTTTATGAGTGCAAACAAGAAAGTTTAACCTTGCAATACTTTTTTCAATATTTTTCTTAAGTTTATAGCAATTTACTTCATCCAGGAATCATTGCAAAGTGCTGGTAACAAGCAAAGAGACAGTCAATAAACATTACAGCTATTGCTGGATTTTCAAGGCAGAAAATGAAAAATCAGGTGTTTTATTCACTGTTGTTCAGGGTTTATTCAGTATTTACTCTTCTGGTGGAGCAATTTCGGCCATTTTTACCCCATAGCTCTTATTTAATCTCATTTAGACTAGCCCTCTGCTCAGCTCACGCAGGGTGTGAACACTGCCTAGTTTTCCTGTGGCAGCATGACACTGAAATATTATTGCCTAATTAGACTGCTTTTCCCTGGTAGCAAGCAGTTCCCGTTTGTTTTAAAGACATATGCTTTTGTTGTGCTGTTGGGCAGGTTAGCAGTGTTTGTGTAGATATCTGAGAAAAACACAAAGGGAAATGAACTTAAAATTTACATCTCAGTACACATTTTTATTCTTTACGTAATTTGGACTGAGCTGAGATTGTCTGCTCACAAAAAGCCTGGTACTGGGAATAGCAGGACTGTTATTATAGGCAGAATTCAAACACATTGGCAGAATCTGTGGGAAAGTTTGTCCATTTTAGTCCTGGTTTTACTGGATGGTGAAACATTCCTTGAATAGTCAGTATGCTGGCCCAAGGCCTAAAATGTAGCTAAACCCTTCTTTTTTCTTTATCTTTTATAGTGAAAGCTGACAAGCAGATGAAGAAGATGGGTTACTTACAGCAGGCATTTGCCCCCTCAGTTACAAACTGTTTGAGGTTATCAGCCAGGTTCCAAGTGAGGAACACAGGAAAGTGTATGATGAATCTAAAGGGCACATAACACCCTACATAACATCTTTCTTGCAGGGTGTAATCTTCTGCAGCATTTTTCTCCTCTTTAGGAAAAACATCTGTTGCATTTGCAGTAACTGGAGTTTACCTCACATTTTGTAAGATATCATCTCCTGGACTATGACATGTAAACAGAATGGTTACTATCATCTTTCAAGAATGTGCAATTTTGTCTATTGTTTTCCTTGCATGATGAACAGTACATCATCAACTCTGCCTTAAAGATTACTTTCTCTTAAAATACTTGTCCTCACTTCTGGAAATTGAAAGAATAATAAATCAGAGAGAAATTAAACTCATATCTTCAAACTACCCTTACACTTTTTTTTTTTTTTTTTGTTCAAAAATTTCAAGGTGTAGATCTACCTTGGTACCAATTTTGGTGACCAAGAGTCTGAAAAATATATGGTTGTTTTTCTCCAACTTTTCAAGGATTATCAAATGTTGGATAGGGGAAAACACTGAAATTTAGCTTTTTGAGAGAGGTCATTGGGTTAGGAAGGCTTTACACATTTAAAAATATTTGCTTTTATACGTATACGAATGCATGTTATTTTAAAATAAAAAGTAGAAAAATAGACAAGACTTTTATTAATGAAACCTTACAATTCTGCAACTTGTCATCAGAAATGACTTCTTTTATTATTTTGCAATATTTTTGTCTTCCTATTTAAACTTTTACTCTTCACTTCATAACATTTCACTACTGAGCCCACCTCAAAAACAGATGGGAATATTGACACCAGGGATTCAGAGTTCTTGTTACAGCTATTTCTGAGCTAACTAGAATGAAACAAAATTAATCTTCAGTCAGTGTTCATCTGTCTCTCTAAAATGCAGAATTCTTCTAGTCTACCACTGTTTTCCTCAAATACGGGGTCTTTTCATGTGTGTGAGAGAAACAACATTGATAAACAGTTATCTTTTCATTCAACTTTCCTTTATTTCTGTCAATATAAGAGATCATGTGTGGTAATTTTTGCATAGAGGAGGATTTTATAGTGAGACACACTATTTGAAATGCAACATTATAAAATAAAGTTGCAGAATCTTGAGCAGTTTACAAAAAAGGATTCTTTTTCACTGAGAAATTATGTTATTTTCTCATTTATTTAATCATGAGTTAAAGCAAACCAAATGTCTTAAAGTCTTGGAGGAATGAAGACTTGGAAAACATTAAAATGTTTTGACAGCAGTTTATGATTATGTTGACATATCATAATATAAAATTATCCACTATAGAAAATACTAATTTTACTATGCTATGTCAAAATGAATGTCATAAAACCAACTGAGGAAATAAAAAAAAAAAGTTTCTGGGTCTAAATAAAATATTTGATGTTGTCAAAATATAAAGAAAAAAGTGGCAAATATTTTGACACTTGAAGATAAATGTCTTAAAAATCAGCACATTCCCTTGAGACTTTCCATTTCGACGGAAATTGAGATTTCTGGTCTAAAACTCATCTGTCAAAATATTTTCACCGTGTCTGAGTGATACCATATTTGTAGCCAAAATTCTGTCTCAGGCTGAGCTTCCACCCCGAATAGCTCTATACCTCACTGTCTCACCTACTAGGCCAGGTTTGATCCAGAGCCGGTCCAAGCCAAGAGTCACATTTTTGTCAAATTAGCTTGTGCACATGAGACAGTTTTTGTGCTAGAGTTAGGCTGTTGGAGGGAATAGAATATTTAATCTTGTTTAAAGCTTGTCAGGACAGCATTATTGCTACAGGATGTTACAGGACGTTTTCTGACACAGTTCCACCCTGTGAATTTGCACTTCACATCTTGAAGTGATTGTGTTTCTGATCTGGTAGCCACAAAGAGGGATCTTTTGGAGAAGTGGCTAATGGCCAACA
This sequence comes from Donacobius atricapilla, assembly GCA_013397315.1. NCBI lineage: Eukaryota > Metazoa > Chordata > Aves > Passeriformes > Mimidae > Donacobius > Donacobius atricapilla. Next base: position 82,361 of record WBMY01001254.1, read on the forward strand.
CCAGTTGATATTCATGGGAAGAAGATATGGAGCCATGGCTAACACCAAAATGTCCCTTGGAAAAAACAATGCTTAAACAGATTTCAAATGGAAGATAAATTTTCAGCTGTGGTTTGACTATTTTTTTTTCCCAAGAATCATTTATGTTTGTCGACTGAGATTTGCAGGACCAGAAAGAAAGAGGTTAACCTTGTTCCCTATAAAAATGTCTAGATCTTCACACAAATAGTCAGAAGAGAGTGGGGTTGTGCATGGCTTTCCCCAAACCATCCCACAGCTCTCAGTGTCCCTATCTTCAGGATATTCTAAGATCTCCTAAAGCTGTTTACTATACTTACTGCACATTCCATTTGCTTTTATCCCTCTGGTCAGTGAGGAATGGCACCGTAATTCATACTGCAGAACCATCTGACACAAGTCGTGACCTGCAAAACAGGATATTCAGGAAGGTGGGTGAACAAGCAGCAACAAACAGGAAGAAATAAACATTCTCTTTTTTTATTTTATGTTTACTGTGCGAAAGTGCATTTGAGTTAGCTCATCTTGACTAGGCTTTAGCTAAACTCTACTCCTAAGTCTTCATAACAAATCATAAATGTGATTTTTTTTCTATAACTGCATTCTTTAAGAGAATTTCAGCCACTCATAAAGAAAATAGGTATTGCAAATGAAGGTGATTCAGCATTAAGTGCTTTTAACTCTTTTAGTTATAATTCAGTTATAATTTCTCTATAGAGCAAAGAGGGAGAGAGTAGAGAAAGAGTCTTAAGCCAAACATCTGTTGGAAACATCTATGCTGTTTTAGTTCTGTAGGTCTTTTCTTAGAAGTACTGGTGGAAAAGCAACCTGCTAAACACATGAGCCCTGTTTAGTCAGTGTGGGACACAGCCAGATGGTTAAAAGAGACATGAAGATGCCAAGCTCATGAGGTGTAGCCTCTTCACTTTTGCAACATACCTTTTTCTTTGTTGAGTAGACAGGCTCTCAGCAACTGTCTGTCACCCTAAGAACTGAAATTATATGATCAGGAAAGAGCCAGTACACATACACACACACAAGCACACCCCTACCTGTGTCACAATCAACTTGGAGCTCTCTGGCTTTGATCTTCTTTTGTATGGAATTTTTTTTCAGATTTTCTGAAGTAACTCCTGATTTATGTTCCTATAAGTGTTATGCCCAGAAGGCATAGCGCATGTTCTTATACTCAAATATTTTATGGTTAACGAAAGCCTTTGGCAAAATTTCATTTAAAAACTTGCCAATTTTACTCTAGGTAAACAGATATGGTTTTCTCACATAAAATACCCAAAGAATACAGAAACTGCTGGTGTCATGTTTTCATTTTATTTTTCATAGTCACTTGATATGTTTTCTGGGCAACCATTATGGTGAATTTTTTCCCACTTGAAAATACATAAATAAACTTTTTTATGATTTGGTTAAATCTTCTTAAGTGGATTCTGGATTTCATTCCAATTTTATGGATGTATGAGTGTCTCAACATTTCATATTTCCTCGTCTCTGAGCCTTTAATTAGTTTTTCTTCCCCTAATGATTATACATACATGTACAAGTTCTTCATTGCCTGTAAAGCTTTCAACAGTGCTCGTATCATGCACAGTGATGTTTGGGAGGTCGTGGGAAAATACAAGGCTTTTCAGGGGTGGAAGAGGACCTTGCAGTATATCCTTCTTGTGCGCTATTAAATTGATCTATACAGGAAAAAAGATTTAGGTGTATTTATCTAATTATCTTTCATCAACTTTGATATGCTTTGTTCTTTGGGTCTAGTATGAAGCAGACTAGGAAATTCTAGTGCAGCACTCCCTGCAGCCAGGACAGGGCTGGGTGAGGGACTGACCCTCCGTATAGACAAAGCATTCATCTGGGAAAAACGTGGTTCTGGCTTTGTCTGTGACTGAGGAATCACCTCCACTCTGTTTGAATAGTGGGTTCTGCCACAGTTTTCAATTCAGCCATGGGTATGTGCCTGGTGACTTGAGGTGTTCCTTGACAAAAGGGCTGCTGCTTCACAAACTTGGAAAGGAAAGCAGGGAGCTTTCTCACTGTTCTCTGGACCTGTGCACTTGTGTTAGTACTCGTGTTCAGTGGGAAGATTGCCTTCTCCAGGACAAGTGTTTCCGAGCTGACAGGTAACAGTGAAGAAAAATAGGCTGCCTGTTGTTGCTGAGAGGGGTTCTGCAGTTTTAGTTCACTATCTCTGAAGTTGCCTTCAGTGCCCTGGTGACTGAAACCCTATTCTGACCTTTGATAAGAAGCAACTACAAGAGAGCCCATCAGACTATTCAACTTTTCTGGTATATTTTGGCAGAAGTAGCTCTTGCTGTCATCACAGATGGCAGGTCTGACATCACTGCAAAGGGCCATAGAGGGTCATAGTCGTTACCAAGGTAGCAAGAAGGTATAAGATTCTTTGCACCACCTCTTTAAAAGTTCTGAGATATTCTGAACATGGTAAACACCACACACTTGACCACTGACATTATAGACTTTCATGCATTTCTTTTCATAGTTTCAACATAATCTGGACTTAATATATTAAGTAAAAAAGGTAACCTTCTTCTGTTGCAAAAGTCAGTTTTACCTAGGATTTTGAAAGTGAGCCTTTGGCCTTTCTGGTTCAGATATCAGCATTAGTAATGGAAATAGAAAAACTTTTCAAAAGTGTGTGTGGAGAGTCCTGTTTACACTCCCAGAGTGTATTGCCTCCAATGTCAATAGGGTTAAAGAATAGCAAAACCATCAGCAACTAAAACAAACCTCTTATATCTTCAACATAAACAGAAAATGTAGTGACTTAGCTGACCATAGTGTTGTTTTTCAAAACCCAAGAGCAGTTCTCAAAGCAATAACACAAGTTGAAATATGCACAGAACATATGCTTTGTGGTGCCTTCCACACTGGGTTACGTACTGTACATATGTTGATGAAAATAATGTTATGGATACTCTGCCAGACTTCCTAACACCAGGATATATAATAGTTTTCCCAAACACAAACTTCTTCAACATATGTAAAAATCTTCCCACTGATACAGAGGGTGGTATGTTTGTGGCTTGTTGCTGTCATTCAGATTACCAGATAGTTCTTTTCATTAAATCAAATGGGAAACTGATGGGAAATGGAGGTCAAAGTGCTGAAAGGGTATCTACAGAGAGTGGATAACTGTATTTCCAATTAGCTGACAGTCTGGGCAAGTTGGATTTTATATTGCTTCTGAATTATCTATTCACATCTGCTGAAGGGGAATTAATTTTTTTTCAGACTGAGCCAAACCTGTAAAAATGGAATTTTTACCTCTTTCTCTGCACACAATCCAAAAGTTAAAGCTGAGTGTTAATAATGATTCCCAGCACATTACTTTCTACATTCTGTTTCAAGCAATAGCTGCAGTTTTTGCTAGTGAGCACTGAAATTGCCTATAATTAAAATCATTAGGAGAGTCTCTTTAAGCAAGAGGACATTTAGCATTTCTCAAATCACATCTGCATGTGTCAAAGCTGTGTGGGGGATAGACTGGACAGCATGGGTCTTATTTTAATGTAGTGAAAAGAGTAGCAAAATTCAGATTTGATGTTAGTGGGAAGATGTCATCTCTACTGCCAGGGACATGTGAACAAACCACATTATGGCAATAGAAGTATCATTGGAACCAGTGGAAACAGACGATAAACAGCCGTAACGAAAAGCAATTGCTTACAGGTATGTTTATGTTTTTTTGTGTGCCTATACAAATGAAAGCACATGTTTGTCATACATTTTCTGCCTTTGCCAGCTGGTTTTCCCTTAGTTGACTCAGTCTGGTCTTTGCTTTTTAAACTGGATTTGAACACAAGTGTCCTAAAAACTTATGTATTAATAGCCGTTATCACATAGTGCTAACAGCTCCTGCAGTTATAAAATGTAATAAATGTTCAGTGAGCCTCATACATACATGATGGAACATCATTGTTGCCCTGATTTTTTCAGCCTTCTCTTCTGTTTCACAGTTTCGTGGTTTGGGGTTCTTCTCACACTTTGGGTGTTGTAAACAAAGCAATGTTTTCCTAGTTTCAAGGAAAGTTTTCATTCCTGTTCTTAGAGATATGGACAGCTGATGGACAGTTGTCTTGACCAATGGGATGGGGAGAGGTGTCAGCCTTCTTCCCCAGTCCCTGGCCTTTGTAGAAATACTATATAATAGAGTCAGATTCTTTTAAATAAACTTAGTGAGTTCATACCTTCTGATCAAAGTGTGAGTGTGTGTCTGTGTGTGTGTGAAGAACTGCATCACACCATGGTGCCATCTATGGCCCTGAGCTGGAAGTCAAGGCAGCAATGCTCAAGTCCGACCAAATGAATGTCTGAACGTACCTTACTGTACTAGAAAAATCTCTTTTGTAAAAGGCTTTGGTGAAAAATGCTTCGCAAGATTTCAGTGTTATTGAATAAATTTTAACAGCTTGTTTTTGTGTAGAAAGTGGAAAGTGATAGCAGGAATTTGAAGGAAAGAAGTTTCTCTTCAGATTTACTTCATTGTAAAATCTTTTCAACTGAATTGGCCTTTTAAAATGCATACAGCTGCTCAGTAGGAAAACAGGCACTGCAGGACTGATGACAACATTTTTCAACTCTCAGTTAAATCAAAGTAATGTTGGGAAGTCTGTGATTGGTACGTTCCAGTCAGAATTGTATTTATCAGCCCCTGAAAAAAGAACAGACTCATCTGTCACTGGCTTGTAAATGATAGCTTTTCCCGAATCCCAGTGAAGAAAATAGGCTCCCGTAGGAATTCAGAGGAAGATTAGGATAGTGACCAAAGAGATTTAGAAAGCTTTCTTCTGCTCAGGACAATATGACAAACCCTTGGGCAATCTTAAAATGGGACTAAGGAGAACATCCCCTTAATCATTGTGATACAAAGAAAAACAAAAACAAGTAATTCTCTCTTCCCAAATACAAACTAACCTCAGAAATTTCATGAGAGGAAGACTATAAAATTTTCAGTAAAAAAATGTAGGATGGGTTGTTTAAATAAACAATGATAAATGATTGTTTAAATAAACTAGCTTTACAAATTTATGTATCTGATGATAACACAGATGAAAATAAATCTCATTTCTTTTTTTTTTTTTTTTAAATCATGAAACATCATGTGAAGGAGTAGAGATGTGGAAAACAGATCAGCTCAAAGGACGGAGATGATCTTCTTATAAATACTTCTGCTGCCGAATGAGAAAGAAGGAAGAGATGAAGACCATGCCGAGAGATGGTACTTTTTGTTTGAAGGAGAGATTTCTGATTACTTATGATATTACAGTGGCAGTTGGTTAGGCTAAATGATTACCAGACTCGGTGACACAATATTTGCTGGATTTATCAAGTTGTTTGTGAGCTAGTTGGGAGATAGGCAGGAGAGTCTTCACTGAACTAAACCTTGATAAGTAACTTCAGACTATAGAACATGACAAATAGAACAGATTAATCATAGAATTATAGAATATTTTGGTTTGGAAGAGACCTTAGAAGTCCTCTAGTTCCATTCCTCCTGCCTCGGGCAGGGACACCTTTTACTATACCAGCTTGCTCAGAGCCCCGTCCAGCCTGGCCTGCGAACACTGATAGGGTTGGAACATCCGAAACTTCTCTGGGCAACGTGTTCCAGCGCCTGACCACCCTGGTGGCAAAAATTAACAGCAGCAACTTTAAAATATCAGTTGCTACAAAACTAACTTGTAGGAAGGCAGGGGAATGTGTAGCAGCGGTTTCACCAACTGGAGCGCTTGTCCTTTGAGAGAGCTATTTGTCCAGGTTATATCTCTGCAAGAAAGAGACATTCATTAAGCCACAAGGGAGGAGAAAAGAAAGTAGTTTTCCCTCATGATGATTAAACCCTCACTTCTGAAAATTTTTAAATAAACAGGTTTTTATGATGTTTCCCCAATCCAAAATAAATTATTTCTTTCCTTCTAAAAATGTAATCTTGTCCCACTGAAAGTACCAGTTCTCACAGATTTGCATTTTTCCACAAGAATTTTGTTTTCATTTGAAAATATTGTTCAAAGAAAAAGATGATCTATTACCATACAAAGAGGAACAGCTAAACAGGCACAAGCATGAGTAAACATACCAAAAGTTATTTTATTTTTTATTGTTTTTGTTCGTATCTTTATCAGGATCTGTTGATTGGAATGCACCTGAAAAACCATAGATAAACATGTAGAAATTACTCTGTATAAGGTTCTTGATGTTTATTTAATGGATTTAGTGGCACTGGTTGAGGGTGCATTAAGAAATTTAGAAAACAGCGGTTACAAGTAGAAATCTCAACAACAATATTTTTGTGAAAATGTAAATCTGGTCTGTCATGACTAAGAATTTATTTAGAAAGTAGTCCACATAACTAAGGAAATCTCTAAATATTGGAAAGTTTTCTTTTTAGTTTATTAAAAGGGATTAAATGAGAGGAAAGAAAGGCTGCAAATGCATCATATCATGGAATGAAATTGTATGGTTCTTCCATATCCACAGCTGAAGACCTGCAATTGTTGCTGAAGAATTGCACTTTACTAGATACAAGAGAGCAAGCAGGACAAAATTAAATCTTGTTTTATCAAGGAGGTAGACTAGACAACCCCATGGTCACTTTCTATCTATGATTTTCACACTTTTATACCTGAAACCAACAGTTATTCTTGAGGTCTGGAAGAATGAGTAACGATTTGAGGAGATACCCTTTCCATAAATAAAGGTGTTATTATTGGGACACTTCATTCTCACAATTGGAATGTTCTTTTATGTCAGCCGAGCAACCTCTGTCCCTGTCTGTGGTGGGGCTATTGGACTAGACAGTTTTAAAGGTCAATTCCAACCCATTCTGTGATTATTAACTTTAAGTAAAATATGAAAGACTTGTGAAGGTCAGGGGCTACTGATTCCAGATAAAGAAATAAAGTTACTTTTCTAAAATACTTATATGTATTTGGCAAAGTTGGACCTTGTACAAGCTAAGCTACCATAGATTTCTTTGCATGATAATTAACTTGGCAACGTGCTACCATCTGCAGTGTAAAATTTAAATCTGCAATTTAAAATAGACCTAAGACATAGCAGAATTAAGAAAATACTGTAGGTGGGAAGTAGTTCTTATTTCCATATTTTAAAATTGATGTTATAGAATATTCCCCCAAGAAAAATGGGTGAATTTAGAATTTTAGAATCTTATAGGAGTCTGTATTCATCATCCTTTTTCTCCTCAGGCAATTTTAAACATTAAGAAGTCCAAAAAAATCCAGGAAAGTGTTAAAAAATTTCAATACTTTTATGAAAGGCACCTCTACCAAGATTTTATGAATACATATTAATCTATGTTGCACAATAAGATGACAACAATCTTTTGTCTGTCCATTGAGCAGCTTTGACAAAAAGAAATAGAGTTTTATATTCTTATACCTTGCCAAAATTACTGTAGGTGTCTTTCACATTTTCAGAAACAAAAAAAATATACAATGAAATTAAACGAGACAAACTTTCAGAAGAATGCTTAAGTTCGTAAAAATATTACCAATCTAGTTTTCAAAACTAAGAAACTAATTTGAACAAATTTGTCACTTTCAGACAAGATGGAGAAAATAAAAGTATACTTATCTAAAAATCTGGATAAAGTGAACTGGTTATTTGTCCTTTGCATACATTGCAAATTGGTAGGCTCTTATGTATGAGCAGTATATATGAATATATGCACATTCATAAATGCATTTCTGTGGTCAAGAATTAACTATCATACTATCATGTACATGACCAGGAGAGTACTTTGCAAACTTCTTAATTTCATGTGCTCTGCTTTGCAAAACATGTTCTTTGACCATAGTTCTTTGGTACGCCATGATGACTCTTACTTGTCTTCATATGCTGCCATGTGGTTGGAAACTGAAGTAGAATTGCTTATCACTTATCACTTGATTTCAGTCTTGCTTGTTGAATGGTTTGGTTTAAGAATGGTGAACATATGTATTTTGCTTTGAGGAAAGGGCGGCATTGGACTGATATTTGACTAACTAATGGATCATATAAAATGTTTTATAAATAAGTTTCTTTTGTTGCTCAATGTTCTTTTATTTCTGTTTCAGCTCACAGTAAAAATCCATTCCACTTGTTAAGGGTCTTAATTCTATTTCCCATATTTAGGATCAGAATTGGAAGACAAATGTAATGTAGTCATCTGTACAGAATGTTTAGTTATTCTAATATTTAGTAAGCAGGTCAACAAGAAATAAAAAGTCTAACTATAACCTTGGTTTATGAGCAAGACCAAGTGCCTGACTCTGGTTACTTAATATCACATTCTGGAATTTATTCCTCAGTCTGAGGACTCCTGACCTGGCAAAGGAGGGAGATAGCAGTGTCTGTCACAGCCTAGCACCTCAGCAAACTGCCCTGTTGCCTTTGTGGGGCCTGATGCAGGTCTCTGATGGTGTTCAGATGGCAGTGTAATATATACTTAATCCACTCTTCTAATTGTTTGAATGGGGTTAAAAACCAGAGTAAAACAGGAGAGATGGTGAAAGAATGGTTCATATGCTGGTCACACAGCAGGCATCACAGACACCACTGTTCAAAACATCATGAGTTTATCGATTATGCAAGATGCCAGGCTGATTGGGACTGACACAGTACCTACTGACTATGAAATGTAAATGCCTAAAGCTGGAGGCTAGCTCCACACAGAAGTTTATTTCATGCAGTTTATGGAAATTTTATTACTGAATATTACTAGCAAAAAAAAAAGTGTGGACATTTCTACTGGTTTATGTTCTGTTTGGGAAATTATAGCACACATCCATGAGGCTTTCTTTGCTCCCAAACCTTCCTGGGCAAATGGTTTTCTCACTTGGGGAATGAGGTTTTAGAAGGAAAACATTGCAACAGAAATAGCTCCCAAGCATCTCTGTGGAATGAGAATACTTTATAACTGATGCATTTTGCATTTCATCAGAAGCTTGTAAAGTCAGATTTGGCAGGAAAAAGCATGGTGTGATAATCTCAAACTCCTGCTTTGGGTGTGCTGGTAGTAAGCAAATGTACCAAAGGTATGAGTACTATTACAGTGTATGGTACAGCATCCTGGGCAGTATTCTCATAAATGAAATAGGTTTGGCTTTCCCTTTCTGTAGTATGAATTTCACAGCCATTTAAATTAATTGACTAGAATGAAGATAATTCTCATCTACACACCCTCATGCAAATTTTAAGAGAATGAAGCCCTAACTGAAAATAGGGAACAGCTTTGGATAGTGCTGCTTTTTGCCCTGATATTCTAGCTTTGAATCAACAGAGACTTTTGGGGTTACTGCAGGACTATTTCTACTTATCCTTAGTTCCCTTGTATGTCTCCTTCTTAGTGCTAGAAATACAAAGGTTCTAAACTGTGAAACTATCTTCATGGTTGGCACCAGTTTAATTATCAGCACTTCCACTATGTCTGAAAGTGTAGGAGTCCTGGGATAAATAAGAAATAGCTCTTCTCAAGGATGCAGCAGAGGTAGCACCGAAGTGACCAGAGATAATAGTGAAGGAGAGATACAAATGGCTTAAGAGAAAGGCACGGAAATTTGCAGATAAGCACAGGCTGTAATCTTTCTCTCAAGCTACCTTGCTGCTTTGATGTTCAACTCTGATAACTACAGATCACTAGCTTGCAACGTGGAGTTCCCACGTATGTCTCTTTTAACTTACTATGATGAACAAATCATTTTTTTAATTTTTCGTTTTCCTTGAGTCTGAGAAGCCTGGGTACACCAATACCAAGCACACAGATCTACATAAAGGCTAAAAAGGAAAGTTTGTTTCCTACGGTTTAGGTTAGGAAAAATCTTTTTGGAGAAGACAGGAGAATGCAGGAGTACCGAAGTATGTGTACACATGGAAAACACATATCTTTCTGGATTATGATAATTTACTTTTATATCTCCTGTAGCAGAGCTAAATTTGGAAATTTTATCCCACAGGAAACTCACATATTTTAACATTTGCTTTTTTCCTTAAATCAGGGCAAAAAATATTATAATGAAAATTCCAGAAATATATGAATCTGAAGACATTCTGACATTCCTTAAGTTGAAACTTTATCTCTCAGCTAATTCAAGTAAGCAAAGATGTTTTAATTTTTTTATTTTCAAAATTAAGCTACATTTTTCTAGAGACACCTCACCTCGAAGAGACTGGAGTTTCAGCTCCTGAGCAGTGCTCCTGTGCTGGAGCCGGAGTTGAGTGTCATGTCCGAGGGGGTGTCACAAGTGTCACTTTGCATTAGGCTATTGGAGACTTTAGTCCTGAATGAAGTCTGGCCTGTAGAAACAGACACTAGGCTTTCTTTTGTGCGGACTGTGGATTTGAAGCAACATTCCTGAAGCACTTTAGATAAAAAGACATATCAGATAAAGGCCTGAAAAAATGTCTCACTTGTTTTTCACTAGAAAGTCTTGGTCCATTGGCTAGCTCTTTTGAAGCAAGCATTTTCCTGAACTATGCAGAAACAAAGACTGAAGATATGAAAACTCTGAGGAATCTCCTTCTCTTTCAGTTGCACTGTTTGCAAGGCTTCCTACTCCCTGGAAAACCACATTCTGTGAACACCATAACCTAAAGCCTTCACAGCACTGACGCCTCTGCACAGGGGGAGCTCCTCCAGAGGAAGAACTCCTTGGCTCACAAGTATTTATCTGGTTTTTAGCTCCTGCCTTGATGATACCATGTCATAAGACTTGACTTATTTCAAAGGCAATTTCTGTGCCCTTGTGAGGCCTGTTAGTAGTGTTATTAATGCTGAAAATAATTTCTTTTTGGCCTGCGCACATACATGTGCTCTATACACACTGCATGTGCAGGAAGAGACGCGATGTAGGACAGGTTTTGTGTGCTTTGTGGCTATGGACAAGGACACTAATGGTGTAGCCTTGGAGCAAGATGTTATTAAGATTTCATGGAAAACTTACACTGTCATATATGGACGAAGAGGACATAGCAAGCATTTAAATTTTATTTTCAAGGGTTTATAAACATGGCTGATATTGTATTACCTGAAGTTGTATATTAGTCACCATAGCTGCTAATACATTTCATCTTTTATCCATAGTTGCTCCCATTTTTTTAACTCCATGTGAGGTCAAGACCTTCTGTAGCATAAATTGATATTGCCATATTTAATTAATTAAGTTAGTTTATACTGTCTAGGAACTGGCTTTCATACCATTTTAGCTGTTAATTGCCAGGGCAATTGCAAATGTCTGTATTTATGAAAAGTTCTGACAATAAGATCAATTCCTTTGTACTTGGAATTCATGTTGTGTTTGATTAGATTTAAATGAATTAGACAAAAGCTGATTGTTTAGACATGTTTATAGATAGTATTCTAATTAGCAAAAACAACTCCTCTCTGCCAATGTATCTTCCCACTTCCCACAAGAAAAGGAATTGTCCTTGTTATTTATCCTGTCCAAAGCATGCAAACCTTTGGGATAGGCAAATAAGCAAATCATTTGGCTATAAATACACTTTTGTGGATGTCTGAGCAAAACTAGATGTGGCTACATACTTCTATTGTAGAACTGTATTATATTTAGCTATGGATGTTTGTTAGAAAACACTTGTCCTGAAAAAGTGTCAGTGCCTGTCAATGATTTCCAGGATGGTCTATACTTTGCCTTAAAGATCTGAAATGAAGATATATATATTCTGGCTGCTGATGAAATGGACTGGCAGCTGCTGATGGTCACAGCTGCTGAATGAATTAACTGTAGAACAATCTCAATTCATACTTTTGAGAAATGGTCCAGGCAACTGTTCCCTAAAATAAAATCATTCTGGAAAGCAGTTGCTTCTGCCTCCCAGGTAGGACAAGTTTATTTAAATGTTGTCAAAGCTATATCACTTATATAACCGAGGTATTTATGCAGTTGGTAGATGTTAAAAATATCATGTGCAGCATACACTTTTATTAAAATATCAGAAGAAATATGACTTTAAAGTGGAGGTGCTGAAACCTCAGGAGACTTATTTCTAGCAGTACAACATTATTTCTAGCTTATTTCCAGCTTTACAAGATGTCATGTATGACATGCAACTATCATATCACATGCATCTCATTTTTATTATTCTGAAATATTGGAATAAACATAAATGCTTTTCATTGCTTAAATGGTTCTAAAGCAAATATTTCAAGGTTTGTCCATCTTATTTCATTAGAAAGCAGTTATCATGCCCAACTGAAAATGTTTTTATGGTTTACCATATTCCACTGGCAAAATTTTGAAGGGAGTTGATGGTTGCACCATCATTTTTAAGAATTCGGACAGCAAAGTTTTTCAAGTATCCTGAAAAAGTTGTCTTGAAGGCAACTCTTTTAATCAGTAACTTTAACATGTTTTTGCCAATGTAAATTATTCTGATCTCCTGCAGAACAGTCAATAAATTTCATCAGTTTAATATTTAGTATCCACCCTCTGTAACTGGGAAAAGACAATGCCATAAGCTAAAAAGAAACACTCAGGATAGTTACAAGTTCTTGAGAAATATCTTCAGATCTTTCAACAATTGGACAAGCTATCCACATTCTTTCAAAATGCTTAGAGTTTATTGGCATGTGAACTGCTTAGCTGAATGGATAGATGAAAAAAAATTAAATATTTTGCAATCACTTTGTGCAATTTCTTTCTCCTTATTCCGGGAATGGTCTGGTTAATTAACATGCTTTAAACACAACATTTGGTTTTCTGATCTGCGCAGATGTACAATTTGTGCTCTGCGGGTGATCCAACTACAAGCATGCCACAATCCAGCTGCTGTCTGTGTATTGGCAGAAGCAGTATCTTTACAGATGCATTTTAATTTTTAATTTTTTTTTAAAATTTTATTTTTACTTTTATCTTTTTTTCTTAACTTTAAAAGTCACAAGTCAGGAACTTGAATCATCACACTTTAATAAAAAACTATTTTACCTCAGGTGACTTTTCCAGAGATGATGTCATCAATACAATACAAAAGACCCTCACGAAAAAATAGCTCAGACAGAAAATCCTAGCAATAAGTAAAAGAGTCCATTGGTCCAATATTACAGAGTCTAAAAAATTGTTTTAACATAGTCTGATTTCTGTTCTTCCTATTTTGAAGAGCTGAAAGACTTTCAAAGTGTTCCATAAGACAGAAAATACTCACCCAGCATTGAGAGGATGTAATAGATGCACAGTTTAAATCACCAAGTCTCAAGGATCTGTTGGAGAAACTTTCTTTAAGATTAGACACTAGATTTAACTATAGCAAAATTACATACCCTTTCAACTTCACATATATTTGGTGTTCCTCAGAGGGAGCTGACCACATACATTGGTGGGTATCCGCTCCATGGCAGTAGATGGCCATAATCTGTGACATTGTTCACTCAACTTGTTGTTCGAGGTTTTTTCTGCTATAAAGATGCAAAATTCAAGCTATGAGAAAAAGGGAAACACCACAGCAACAAGAGTTGGAGGCTAAGTGCAGCTGTCACAGAATCACAGAACTTCAGACAATTCTCTCCAACCTGTCATGGTCCCTGGTGTATTTGTCACCCCTCCCAGCTTTGTGCCATCAGCTCACTTACTGAGGAGTCATCTGCCCCTTTATCCATGATGGATTACCCAAACAACACTGGGCCCAGTATTGAACCTTTGGGTATACCACTAGTGACAAGCATCCAACTAGACCCTGTGACCCTGTTTATGATCTTCTAGGATATGTTATTCAGTTAGTTCTCAGTCCACCTCACTGTCCACCCAACCAGTCCATACTCCCTCAGTTCATCCATGAGGATGTTGTAAGGCTCCAAACAACTCATCCAACGAGGTTTTCAACAGGGCTTACAGTTTTTCATGTACTCTGAGTTGGATGCATAGGAGAAATAATGACAAGATGTTCTGAAAAGGTCAAAACATCCATGTGGATAGAGATGACCTCTAGAATGAGGTGCATCAACACCAACCAGGCTGGCTGATTGGTACTTTCCTGGGAATTCTTTCTTGCCCTTTTTGAAGATGAGGATGACATTTGCTTTCTACCAATCCTCAGGCACCTCTCCTGATCTCTACAACCCTTCAAAGATGATCATGAGCAGCCTCACTGTTGTGTCCATCAGCTCTCTCAGCACTGTGGATGCATTCTGTTAGGGTCCCTGGACCCGTGAATGCTGAATTTGCCTAGTTCTCTAACTCAATCATCCTTGACTGAGGGAAAGTCTTCAGTGTTGAGGCTGATGGTGACTTTTCTGTGTAGAAGTCATAGTTTGACAATAATATATCATCTCTGACACAGAATTTTTATAACACTCCTATGAACACACCAACAGTGTTATTAATCAAACTGTTTATATACAGGAAGACTTTATCCATTATATATTTGTTTTCTTCTAAAAATTGCTGGTTTTCTTCTGACTTCAGTTTCTGGTATCCCAAAGGAGCACCTTTTCATTTTTCCATTTTTCTTCTTCCAAAGAAAGGACAATTATTATAAAATCTATCACTGTAAGATTAAGGTCATATTTTATTCAAACAGTTTAAGGGAGTAAAGTCACGTTCTGTACCAAAAAAAATACCCTGCAATAGTATCAGAACTAGAAGAAGTAATGAAATTTTCTGTCACCTAAAGTAGGCCAAAATTTTGTATGAAATATTTATGCAATTATAGAGTTGATAGTGGAGTCCCAAGAAATTATAACTGCAAGGTCTGTTTTCTGAAAAAATGATGCTTCTGAATCTTGTGCATATAGGAGTCATGCTTTCAGTGTAATTTTTTAAATGTTATCATAAAAGCATAATAGCATTGACAGGTTGGACCATAATGGCAACTTATAAAAAGTTTTTATTAGACAATATATTTAGGGGTAGAGATGTCCCATCCCGCCCCCGCCCCATGTGCCTCATTGCCTTTGTGTGATGCCTCATTGCCTTTGTGTGATGCCTCATTGCCTTTGTGTGCCTGGGTGCCACAAACATAAGGAGAAGATACAGAGGAGCAGGAGGAGCTCTCTGGTGTGATTAAACCCAGTAAAGGTTTTAAACTAAAAGAGGTGATGTTTAGATTAGATATAAGGAAGAAGCTTTTTACAATGAAGGGTGTAAAACACTAGAATATGTTGCCCTGAGAGGTGGTGGATGTCCCATTGCTGAAAATATTCAAGGTCAGGTAGGACGGGGATGTGAGCAACATGATCTAGCTGAAGATGTCCCTGCTTGTTGCAGGGGGTTTGGACTAGTTGACCTTTAAGGGTCCTTTCTAGCCCAAACTATAATTCTGTGATTCTGTATTCCCAAGATGGCATTGGTGCCATGGCCTTGGGGCAGGGTGAGACTGCAGAGAGGTGGGGGAGCCAGCAGGGCAGCTGGAGTCAGTGGGGTCATGGCCTTAGGCATGGGATGAGCCCTGTCCTGATGCTACAGCACCTGCCTGGAGCAGACATTGCTGATAAACAAAAGCAGGGTTATGAATAAACCAAGTGTGTCTGCTCTGCCTCAGTCCAAGAAAACAAGTTTTCTTTACAATTTAGAGGGGTGGAACTGTCAAGAGTTGTCACACTGGCTTTACCTTTGCTCCCAAGAGGAAACATTATAGTATAGCCATAAATGTCAGCACTCTGGGCCTAGCAATAACTTTTAATGTCGTTGTAACAAAGGGTCATTTAGAAAGTTTGTGAGGGAAGTTTGAGACTCAGCCATATATATGCACATCAACTCATATATAAATTCAGTCATTTCTTAAACTTCTTCAATAAGAATTTTTTCACACTTCAAACTGAAAGTATGAGATATATGACTTTTAAGCACTGCTTAGCTAGAGCATGTAGCAGCATGCCTGCTTTTCTATGCCATTGGAGCACAGCATTTCCATCCTCTCACCTTGTCTGTTCACATTTTAGCTTTCACTGAGACAGCGGCATAATTGGCTCCTGCTTTAAAGATGGATACTGGCATGTGAGTACCGGCTCACTAGGCATTGGAATGAGAGCCACAGCTTCTTTCTCTGTGGCAACCAAACATCTGTCTGATGTAACAATAACATTCATGCATGATTTGGGACAAATTTTAATTAAAGATTAGGAGTTAAAAGCCTTTATGTTCCTTTTTGAATTCCTTGTTCCTGTCCATTCAGACCTAAGCACAGTTGTGTGTTGGGGCAGAGACTCACAATACAGTAATTAGCCATGCTGGTGATTACCCTGAAAACTACAGTGGTGGGTTAGAGTTACTCGTGTTTTGAGTGACTTCTGAATGTCCCAGCCTTGTAGAAGGTACAAGTCAGTTTGACACTCAAAGACCATGAGTCACTGATGAGGAGAATTTAGTGTCCTGGCAAATCAGTAGGAAAGAAAGGCTTTACCCTGCTATTTGCTACACATTCCACACTTTTGCAGGAAAAGAATTTCTGAACAGGAATTAGACCCCTTGAAAAATCTGGGTCCCTTTAAAATCAGCAGTTGAGGGCTGCCAACATCTTACAGAGCAGACAAACAATGGCTTTGTTTTGGACCTGTTGGGACAAAAATCCCTTCTGTGCTAGAGGAGAGAAAAGGTAAAGGTCAGCATCTTAGGAGATGCAGAAAGAGCTGCTGATCACCTTGAACTGAGCTCTCCATTGTTCTACATGTAACCAGAGATACTGATTCTTGTCTGAATGCCCTGATCTTCTGAGTTTCCTCTGTGCCATGTTGTTCACAGCTGCAAAGCAAGCTGACTCAGTCACCTATTCAAAGTCCTTTTACTGCAGTATTACATGTCTGACTTTGTCAAAGTCTATCCATATCTCATTCCCAAAAAAAAGCCCCAACTAACAGAGAAAAATGAAGATAGGTATTCTCTTCCAAGTTAATTGTGTATGCACTCAGAAGGGAAGGAGAATATTGCATTTCAATAATTATTTTTTCTTTATTTTTTACTCTAAACCCAGAAATATAGTGGTTTTACAACCTGGTAAAGTACTGTTTGCTTGAATAATAAATAAGCTCTTATAGTCAATGATGCTTTCACATAGGTACCCTAAGTGTTGCAAGGGGTAGGAATAAAGCCACTGGCAATCAACAGATAAATCTAGGCCCATTCCTGAAGAAAACAGTTATTTCAGGTTCTCTACTGAATCACCCTCAGGTTCAGTAGACTAACTATTAAAGTGCAATGGGGCATATTAAAAACATTAAACAGTTCCTGGAAAATTACTTACCAAAGCTGCAGACTCTGGAAGCTCTCCTGACTGGCTGTTGCAGACTGCTTCTCTGACTCAGAGCTGCTGGATAGGGAGCTCTCAAGCCTTCCCTGAAGAGGTCACGTTTTACTTGTCCATAGACATCTGCTTAAGTCCTCTGACTCCGTTTTCTCTATACCTTGATACCTTGATTTAGATATATGTAATTTTAACTTCTAATTTTGTTTTGATGAGGTGTTTCACTCCCTTGAGTGACTTCTTGTGAAACAGGAAGAAGAAAATTTTATAGGTCAATGAATTCTTGAAAGAACACATGCACTTACTTCCTGAAGATTGAAATACATAAAGAATCCCAATAAATCTAATTCCTATAACACTGCCTTACTTTTCCTCTACTGCGACTTCTTTGGTGAAAGGAAATCTTTTCCTTTGTTGTCCTTTCAGGACAACAGCAAAAAAAGAAAAAATGAGTTGTCCCATCTTCCTTTCCCTCAGGAAATTATCCCTCTGGAACAATTAATAAAACCATAGTATCATCTAGACTGGAAAAGACCTCCAAGATTGTGGAGTCTAACCTTTGATCAATCACCACCTTGTCAACTAAACCATAGCACTAAATGCCATGTCCAGTTGTTTCTTGACCAACTCCCTGGGCAGGCCATTGCAATTCAACCTTACTCTTACTTATGCCAATACAACACCACAACCAGACCAAGTATGGGATTTTTCAGGTATATGCACTTCTCTCCATTAAAATACTTTAAAGGTTGTCTTGGTGTTTAAGAAAACTGCACTTGAAAATATAAACCTACATAAACTTTGAATTCCTCTGATGCAATTATAAGTGCTGAATAAAATGTGGGTGTTGTTTGAACCACTTAATTCTCACAGACAGTCAGCATAAAAAGTTTAAGAGATTCATTTCAATCAAAATAGACCTCTAGACTGGTCTAAGTAATAGCCATTATGAATGATGTCTGATGATACCTCTTTCAGACACTTTATTAGTTACCTAGGTCTTTGCGCAGGAAACCTGAGCTTGGAATGATGAATTGATTTGGAAATACCCACCTGCTCAAAAAACATAGACGCTGAATAAAGCTCTCCAAAGACCCAGTTTTAATCCCAAAACCATCTTTTTTTCCTTATTTCAGTATATTGTGTGTGATCCGGGCCAGTGTTTTCTCTTTCTCTTGCTTTGTACCTAAATGGTGGAAAACAAAAGTAAGATTTTTTTTTTCTATACTACAGCTTTCGGCTGTTTGATGTACCAAAAGAAAGATGATATTTGGAGGATCATTTCAAATTTCCTGTCAGGGCTTCAATTCTGTTGATGTTTGTCCATGACAAAATCTAAATTTTCTTGGCAATATTAAGGCAAAAAGCTGGATTTATTGATTTTACTGGGAACAGTCCTCTATCTATCTGCTCACCTACAGTAAGTTGACTGGCCATTAAAAGAAAGGGGTTTAGAGCTCAGGACAAAAACTCTCAGTCTATGCTGAAATAGGACCCTTCCTTCCTTCTTTCCTTCCTTCCTTCCTTCCTTCCTTCCTTCCTTCCTTCCTTCTGCCCCCATTTCTATAATTTTTTAAGGAAACCCAAATCTTCTTCAGGCTCTTCTCCCTGAATTTGATGGAAAATTGTTGCAGTAGTCCAATATGGAGATAGACATGTGACCTGGCCAAAGACAAATGTTTCCTAACACTGTTAACATTAATAACAAGTTTTAACAGTCTTCTGACTGTGTGTTATCTTGGCAATTTAAACCGTTTGCCTTCAAGCTCAAGCTGCTATTGCCTCCCAAGCAATATCACTTTTTCTATATTAGAAAATTGACAATTCTTTTTTTTGTGCTGGAATTTATTTCTGTCAGGCATTGGCATCCCTGACCAAAATCATATCTTTTGATGAGCTATGCAAATGCTTTGTAAAAGCACTTTATATAAGGAGGTTGGCATAACTTTGCCAGTTTAGGCTTGTGGTTGTTCATGGATCTGTATTTTTAAACAAGAGGTGCATGCATTTATTCTGTCTATGCTAGGTCTGTCCAAAATTAAGAAATTAAATGTGTCTGGTGTTTTGTATTTTGTTACCTCTTTATAGCAGGTAGGCATAGCAGAAAAGGACCCCAAGTGGTGTAGAGGTAGCTATTTGCGCATGACCTAGTTACTCATGATTGTACTGATGTTTTGTCACTTGTGGCACTCTATTCTATGAATTTTCCCTTATTCAGCAGTTTAGCACTCATTTTCCAGGTTTAGGAGTATGTATCCTAAGTAGAAAACCACAATAGCTGTTTGCATTCATTGTCGAAAACAGACATATTTTTGGAACTCTTTACTTCTCCTCTGTATTTCAAATTGTCCTAACAGTCATAACTGATACAAAATTTCATTTAAAGTTTTCTTGGGGGCCAAAATTGCCTCTTCTTGACACATTTTGGGTTGGGGTTTTTTTGGGGTTTTTTTTTNNNGGTTTGGGGTTTTGTTGGTGTTTTTTTTTTTTTTTGGCGAGTTGGTTGGTGGTTGGTTTGTTTTGGGGGGTTTTTCTGGCAATGAAAGCCATCAAAACAAGAATGGTCCTTGAAAGCAGTTTTGTATTTACATTGTCAATTTTGTTAAATGTCAAGAAATAGTAACACCTTAATCTTGTTCTTTAAATTGAAAGAAAATGTCCTGTATTTCTCCCTCTGTTCTCTGCATTTGTGTGCAGTTATACAGCTGGAATGAGATAGGCTTTAGGATATACAGTGTGATATATATTTGGATGTAGTTTGCTTAGAGACTCTGGCAGAGAAGGAAGTTATAGATATCCAGCGAAGTTAAAATACCTTTGTTTATTTAATTATTAAATAAACTCTTGGCCTATGTCGTGACCTTGAGTTACCTAGCACACGTGTTGGCTGAGCTGGTGAGAGCTCCTCTTTCTCTCTCACTGCACTTTGTAGTTACACAATATATAAAACGTTGCTATGTCTGGCATGTTAGAATGATGCAACCATCTTTTCAGCAGCGTTGGGGTGCTGGAGGAGTATTATCATCTCTTATCAGGTCTTTTCTGAGCTGTTTTATGTCCTGTGTTTGGTGGTCTCAAACAAAGAAGCAGGGTGGAGGCAAAATGTTGGTCTCCGTGTGTCAATGCCTTATCCGTGACTTTCCTGTCACATCTTTCCCTTTTTGTGAGCTTCAGAAAGCTTCAGACAACATGCACCTTTCACTCTTTGAGTTCTATTTTCAGTGCTCCTTATCCAAATTGACAAATCTGAATCTCTTCCTTTCAAAAGATTAATCTAAATGTGCCAAAGACACATCTAAATATATTTCCAGCTCTACCACCTGTTGCAAATGCTGTACCAAGGAAATATCCTATACAATTCTACTTTTCTTCTTAAATATTGTTATGAAATGCATACTACATTGTTCTCTCTCTCTCTCTCTCTTAACAGCAGATTGCTAGCAAGAATTAATTTTCTTTTGTAGAAAACAAGACCTATTGTGTCAACATAACACAGATATACCTGCCATCATCATGCACAGGAAGTCATTTTACCAATCTAACTATGGATAAACTATATAGGCTAGTCAAGCTTTAAAAACAATTAGTAATGATTTGCAAATCTTTCATTTGGTATAATTTGGAATTAATTTATGAAAATATGGATTCCCTTAATGCAAAGAGTACAAATTTTGTTTCATTGAAAAGAGCCTTAGAAAGAAATTTTAAGGTTTGTAACCTTTGTGAGAGAACACTGAGTTAGTAAGGAGCATAAGACAGGGAAGGCAAATGTACAGACAAGGTTCTTCTCCTTTCTAGTCAGACAAAAGAAATGGCCATTATTCAGTTTATATAAGGATTCTGAAACATATTAACATAATTAGGGGTACAGTGCTGGGCCAGGTTTTGTTAGCTATTCTAGTGCCACCACAGCAAATTCAGTATGATTTTTACCAGAAGAGATTCTTAGCAATGCAATGCCAAGTACAAATGGAAAATACATTTTCCCCCATTTAAAAAAAAATAAATCATTCCAAATATTTTGATGGTGTCATGACAAAAGCAGCTGCAGTCTAAAACTTTGCATGTAAATAGTCTTAATGATGGGAAGTGTCTTTAACAGATGGGGTGTTGCAAAATTTTAAAGGAAAAAATCTTCACAAGCATTTTTTAAGAATTTAATGATAAAATGGATAGAGCCACACTTTTTATGAGTTGAAGGGACAAGGGCTACTGCCCTTTCCCTCAGGCTTTCTTGTTTCTGATTTCTACTGAGGAAAAAGGTAATTGTAAGCAGCAGACTCTTAGCAACAGTTGAAATCTGTACTGGCTTGTTATAGCCCTCGGTAGTTGCTATGTACCTAGCTTTTTTTCTTGGGAAATTAATGGCCTCATTTACATCAGAAAATGCCGTTAAAATATCAGAAAATGCAAGTTCACTTGAAAATGAAATTATTTGTTAAAAAATTAGACAAAAATGGACAAACACAGGTTTGTAGATAAAGTGATGCTGGAGGAAGATTTCTGCCACATCTCCCATGAATGCATTGGCCTTATCCTCAGGGTTGAGTGGTCTTTTGTGTTTCCAGAAGGCCTTTAAATGTCTCCTAAGGTGCATGAACCCATCACCAGCAGTCAACAAAAGATCTTCCAGTTGAGTCTACAGATGGTAGTGTTTGACTTTAGGGAGAAGTTTTTCTCCACAGTGTACAAGGAAGGCTGATTCCTAGACAGATGCTGTTTTGTGTGATTCCAGGAAACCTGAGCGGTGTGTCACCCACACCTTCCAGAAGTAGCTGTATGGCGTCAGCAATCACATCAGTATCCAGGCTCCAGCACTGATAAGGTAAGGCAGTGCAGGCAGATACGTGGGTTTGCTCAATCCTGACTCCAGGGTCACCTAATGTGGTATACTAGAGCCTAGGCTTTCATTGATCCTGATCCTGTCACTACAATTATATTCATTATTTGCCTGCTGTTGAATTAAGCTTTTACTAATTTCAAGAGGTTGAGCTTAGCTGAAAAGAAGTTTTGAATCTCCTGACGGGATCAAAGGTTGTAAAACTCTTTTCTGAAAACTCAGACCTTGCTACATTAATTAAATCTTCCTTCCTCTGTCAGCCGTTCTTAAATAGACATTGAGTCATTAACCTTCCTCTTTCTTTTTCTTTCATAATGTGAGGAAAACTCTTCAGCCTCAAAACCAAAAGCACATTTCTTGTTAAGACAATGATGAAAGGATCTTACTGTTTGTTTCAGTTGTGGCATAAAGAATCATAATTTTATAACTCTCTGGCATACTTAGATCTGCTAATTATTAAATGCTTCCACATCACCAATGACTTTGTTTTCCTTTTTCATCTACTTATTTTAGCATACCTTAAATGTCTGATGCTGTCTCCATGTGGCTTCCTGTAAAACCTATGTTCTTATACTTAGTGCTTTATAAAGGCCCTTGGGAGACAAGCAGCCTATCTCCTCTTTGCCCAACTCTATGTCCTGAAATGCCTTTAGTAACTCTGGGCACCTTTCACTTTGCATTCATTGGCACTTTGCTGCTCCAGGACAGCCAAGCAATTGTCTTAGGGGAAGGAGGATGTGCTCATTAAGGCAGAAGTTTCTATGGGAGTACAGTGGTTTTACAAGGTACTGCCTATGAACTGACCTGTGATGGCTCTTCACATATATGTTCATAAAACTGATGAACACCCACATTATTTAGTTTTGCATACTAACTGATATCTTAATACAAACTTTCATTATTCATGAAGCAAGAATGCAAACCTCAGGGTTAGGTACATGCTTTCTTCCATTTGGGTGTATTATTTTGCTTGAACGAGAACTACAAGACAAGAGAGATTTTTTTCCCCCACAGATATACTTTGAGTTCTGATTTTTTTCATACTGAATAGTTGTCTAAGCATGAAAGGGGATGATTCCCAGCGCAGAAAGCCAGTCTAAAGTCCTCTGTATCACTTTGGTCCTGTGAGGATCCCACACCAGAACCAGGTGGCATAGCAGCAGAAAAAAGGATGAAGGGGCTTAGTCTGGAGAAGGCCACTGGAGTCTGTTCATGGCTCTACCACTTGGATCAAGATTGCCAAACCCTTACCTACAGCCCCTGATGTTATAGTGTCTGTTCCACCCAGTGAGAATCAGCAAGTCTTCAACAAGCTTTTGCCTTATAGTAAAAAATTACACAACTCATTATAAACTTTGCAATAGTTGTAAGAGTGAAACAACATGCATTGTCTCCTGTCTTTGCTGAGGCAAAGATTGATGGACTTAGGTTGTCATTTGCAGCTTCTGGGCCTCTGTTTGTGCATGTGACATAACATGACACAAGAGTACATCACAACACTGAGAAGTTTCTGCCTTGTGCCACACAGCTCAGAATTTCAGCTCACTCCTAATTTGCAGAACAATTAACAGTGATCAAAGTGCAATTTAAAGCTATCAATAGCTGGAATATTGTAGCGACTCTTTGTTTTGCTTCTGTGCTTTGCTCATATTGCAACATTTGTGCCAAGACTGTAATTTTTCTGTTGCGCTGTTTCTTTTTTGAAATCTCTCATAGAGGACTAAAAGAAGCATTTTGAAATTGTTGCCATTATTATGTTACAGGTGCATAGTATTAAGTGTCCAGGAGGAAGAATTGAGCTTGATAATATAGTCAAAGACTGTGACTGTATTTCAAGTTGAGATCATTCTTTTAAAGTCATAAATGTATTTCTAGTTTCTCCTGCATATCATAGTACCATCTATCATCTAGGGACATGGAAGAAAAAAAAAAAAGGTATTTTGTATCTATTCTCACTCCTGTATCATTCGTATACATGAGTTATGACATCGAGACATTAATTTCAATATATTGAAACTTATTTTTGTCTTCATTGGATTATTTTAAGCAAGAAATATTTGGAGAAAACATTTAATTTGCCAGCACAGCTGATGCACTCAGCAAGGCAATTTGATTGCATTAAGATGTCTCCAAGAAAGCAACATGCTTGGCTAATACATAATATATAGTGAAAGCTGCTGCTAGCAATTCTAGTCAAGCACTGAAAGATGCTATGTCAAAATAAAATGAAAAATTAATAAAAATGCCTGTTCCTATATGATTTTTCTTACATTTTTTTCTTTTATAGTACGTTGGAATCCTCAAGATCCTCTTTCTTCTGCTCCATGTAAGTTTTAAATATGTATTAAATGTCAGTAAATTAGAGGTTAGTTGTATAAATTTCATGTGTTGGGAGAGGGCAGAGCAAATTCCAAATCTCTGTATTATACAGCTCACAGCAAGCTCTGACCATAAGGTTGTCTGCTGGCAGCTGGACACCACCATGAAATCCGACTTCCTT